>JAQGBA010000324.1:0-40985 GCA_034698125.1 Prionchulus punctatus | reverse complement strand
AGCTGAAGAAGGGCTTCAATTTCATATATGTGACACCGCGATTGGCGACAGGCACCCGGTACCCTTCCCTCGTAAGTCGGAACACATCGGTTGACAAAATAATGATTTCCCCGTCAACTGAGCGCTGGCGCAGTCAGCAGCTAAAACTACAGAGTTGTTAGCAGCGAGTCAGCCATAGTTCTGCAACTCGGAGTTATCACTGGCTAGCAGATCAATGATTACCACTCAACTGGCTGCGATTGGTGATTTGACTTGACTTGACTTTACAGAATAAAAAACTTTTTATTGATAGCCTCATTAGACTAGGAATTTCGTGGAAACTTTTTACAAAACGATGATTTTGTGTTGAACAATCAAAACAATAAAAATACAGTGAAATTCTGTTTTTCATAACGACTCATTTTTTTGCACATTATATTATTTTCCAGCTCCAGAAAATGTCGGCGTGTACTGGCATTGACTGTAGTCGACTGGAGCTATCATGTTGAATGCTTTCGTCAGCAGATTAATGTAATCTGAAATTAGATATAGCACGTCGGAAAATTTGTTTTATAATTTACAAATCGATGTCTTACTGTTCTGTTCAAGAAATTGCAGCACGTCTCTCATGTATTTTTCTTGAAACCTGAAAATTATGGGATAACTTTCAAGTTAAGAATTTGCTGGGATCAAACTATTAAATACTTCGTCGGATCTCTCGCGATGACGAAAACTGGGAATTTCACCCAATTTGAAATTATTGCGTAATCGTACTGATTATATTCGTTCAGCGGTCCAGTTTTTATAACCCAAACTATATAAAATCAAAATGAACACTTTTGGATGGTGAAATGCAAGAAATCGAGCAAAAACTGCTTACATGGTTCTGAGTCCGGGGAATTACTATTGTGAATGACGAATTCGCCAGAATCGCCAACTTTAAATCCGTATCCCAACGAAAACCTTGGAGGTCCATTCGGATTTCCTTCTCGATAAAACTTCAAAATCGTAAACGTTGCGCTGTACGTGTTATTGGTCAGTGCTCCGACTGAAAAAAATGAAACAAAATTTTGGCATGAAAAGTAACTGTGCCGTGCATATTCTTGTAAGTCTTTGGGTCAATCTCTGCGCCCAGTCCCACTGACCAATATCCATTGAAAATGAAAGCGTGTCGGAGTAGAACAGCGAAAGTTATTCATGCGACAGATGAATTCGCGACCTTGGGTTTGACGAAGGCAACGGGACAATGAATAATATTGCGTAAACTTTGGCTCGTAAAATTCAAAAAATGGTAACACTTACAATGAGATACTGTGCAAGCTTCTCGAATTACGTGAGGACTGTTGATAACCTGCAAATCAAAATTCAATCAGTTAAAGGAAAAAGAAAGAGACAGTTGATAAAATTGGTTTCGTAACTTGTTCGCTCGCTTGCTAGCTACCTTAGCGCGCTAGCTCATTAATACGAGCATTTTCACTCAACTTGCTCGCTAGCTCATTTAACTTCGCAGGTTTTGCTTGCTAGCCCCTCCGAACTCGCAGAATTGGGAGTCTCACTTGAAACCATCGTCCCATCATTCGATCCACTTCGATTTCCGCCGCCGGCGGATGAAGAGCTTTGAACACATCCTTAGCTAAATTCTGAGCCGAATCCTGCGGAAGGAGTCGAGCCAACGAACCTCCTAGGAGGCTGTTCGCCGGCGGCACAGCTTGCGGAATAAGCTGTCCGACCAAATAATTGAACATATCCAATCCCGGAATGGTGTTGACACCAGGTATAGCCGGCACATCCTGAGGACCCGGAAACCCGGGCACCGGTATCGGCGCCACTCCGGGCAACCCGCCCGAACTCAATCCTTGTAAGTCGACGGCGTTTTTAATCGAGTTTCCGTTCAGATTGGGGAAACTGTCTAAGCTGTTCGCCGACGATAGTTGAGGGAAAAACGCGCTTTGTTGAGGATTGAAAGCCGTTTGTTGTTGTTGCGGATTGAAAACGCCGCCCAAGATCGAATCGCCCCGTCCGAACGATTTGAACAAAGGAGCCGCTCCCTCGACGTCGGTGCTGAACTGAGATTTCTTGGCTACATCGCCCCTGGGCGCGGCCGCCCAGCACTGTTGGCACGCAAGCCCCAACGTCCATAAAACGGCGTATGCAAACGACATAATCGAATTAGTGACCAATAAAAGTAAAATTTAGCCACTTTTCGAGCGCTGACGGCGTATTAACTCGAAACTCGCCACTGAAAAACCTGGGATGGCGGCGCTGGCGCGTTTTATGAATAAGTCGAGTCGGACCTATAGTTGAAACATGAAAACTACTGGGAACGAATTTTTGTCGCTCCAATCGTCGTCAGGCGAATCGAATTAAAGAAATACTTAACGTCATCCGGGCCAATCTCCCTGAGCCATCTTCTTCGTCGTTCGTTTCCGAAAACAGTGTCATTGACTGGTCGCTTGCGCACGGAATACGACCGAGGCGAGCCCTCCACTTGCGAAAAGGGAAGAACTGGGCCGAGGGCAATGTTCGACGAAATTGGTGTGCCCATCCGCAACCTTACACAGAGAACGCGAAAATCAACTATAGACGACGACGACGAGCGTCGCTCGTTACAGTGAATTATACAGTATTCAAATTATGCGAGCAAGAAATCGCACCGCCTTAGGTTAAAACCGGGTAACGATCCGACTTCGTTCCGCATTCGTTCGACAAAGGTGAATTGTGTTCGTAGATTTTGCGCAAAAAGTGAAAAAACTTAGTTGGATTACTTGCGCGCCGTGTCGGCGTTCATCAAGAACAATGACATAATTTTTGTTCGTTAGGTTAGTTTAACCTTTTGTTTTAAAAATCACCTATGGCACGCGATAAAACGAAAAAAGTTGAAACAAGTAAATTTCTTGTGACATTCGAAACAGACAGTTGATTTACGAGGCGACTCAAAGCGATAAGTCAAAAGTTGTCATGGTCGACTAAAATAGTTAGCTAGCGACAAGCAAGGTCAAATAGCTCGATTCAAGAGCTAGCAAGCAAATTTCGCGTCGTCTCGTGCAACTTTAGCGCAGATTTTTGCTTTTTTCGAGGTTTCTGGGACACGTTCAGTTTCTGACATCAATTTTGCTTTTACTTTCTTTATTTTCAATCGTTTCTGTACAATTACTAATGCACTCATTAAAACGGCCTGTCGACTTAGTTTATGAAAAAATCAATAATAACAAAATCGTGAAACATCAAGAAATTGGAAACAACAAAAAAATTCAAGGAATGAGAGAAAAGATCAACAAGATATTTAAAAACAACAACAAAACACAAGAACAAAATTGTTTACATTGGCAACAAAAAAATATATTTAAAAGAATTTTTGAACCGAATTACGAAACTGAATTTAACCTCTAACATTGAATAAACTAGGAGGAAATGTACACAAATTGTAATCCACTGGAGCGACCATGTTCAACAACCGCGACCAACTTGTCACCAAACCTCGTTTCTCCAATAACGAATTTACTTCTGATTCGTATTTTTGCTTGTAAACCACTGGATCTCGAGCGAATACGTGCAAAGGATAATTACAATTCACAGCCAAAACGATATATTCGTATTGGCCATCAGTGTTCATCGGGCCAGTTTGAAGAATGTACACTAAAAAAGCAAATGAAAATCAAATAGTATGTCACAGTCAGGGAAAAGTCTGTCTAAAGAGAAACCAATAAGAACTATAGCAGAGTATAGAGTTCACAGCAGACAAACAAAGCCTAGCCGGAAGTTGTCGCAGAACTGAAGCAGACAAGCCTGAGTTATATAAGTCAATCACAAATTTAGCAGGCAAATTAGTTGATCGAAGAACATTCTGTGCACCCCCTGTCTACTTGAATTGTGACATGTGGCTTACCATTAACATCTGTTGGACTGTTCGTTGTTCTGTAAATCAACTGGCCAGGCCCTCGAACTATACCGTATCCGGAACTAATCCTCGGTTTACCGTACGGTGTGGCTTCCGTGGTATATTCAAAAGTGTCGAACACCGTACCCGGACCACCCTGACCAACGTCGGCAAGCTTCTGATCTGAAAGATAGTTCGATCGCTATTTTCGTACTGTAGATCTGCAGGTACGAAACACCTTACACGTAATCATGCTGCATGGCCCGGCTGACAACGGCGGGCTGTACAATACTTGATACCATTTTCCGGTAAACGAGTCTACATCAAATTTATCCACTGGCAATGGCTTCGGATTACATAGAGGACTGCTGGGCTGAGTGAGCAAGTTTTGGATTAGGGCAGCATTTGCCTTGCTGTCCAAGATGCTGCTGCCGTTTCCGGAAGCGTCTTGGGTCTGCACGTTGTTATCGGTCAAGGCGTTGTAGATGACGTTGGACAGCAGGCCGTTGCCTTGGGTGTTTTGCTGGGGAGTGAATCCCAGCAATTGGTTAACCGCTGTCAAGTCCACGTTGTTCCCGATTCCACCCAGGCCGACGCTTCTTAACAGTTGAGCCAGCAAGTTTTCATTGCCCTGAGCCTGCTGAGGGTAAAGCGCTCCTGCGTTCGGAAAAGCGCCACCTAGCGAAGACTGTGGGCTGGCTTGCAGACCTTGGAATCCTTGAATGCCTTGAAGTCCTTGCACTCCGCTGTTGGGCAGGAAAGGCGAGCCGGGTGCCACCTGACCTTGAGACTGGCCTGCTAATCGTTGCAGGATATTAGCGGCTGCAGTTCCGATGCCGGTCTGCTGTCCATTAGGCTGCGGACCGAACAAGGAAGCCAGGCTGGACGACTGCCCTTGGACCTGACCCTGATTGAGAACACCCAGATTGTTGTTGCCCAGCAATGCCGCCACATTTCCCGCTAATGGTCCGAGACCACCTTGCGGCACTTCCGGTCTGATGGGCAGCGAAGGCAAGACGCCGTTGGGAGAAGACGACTGCGGTACAGGAGCCTTGGGCAGTGAAGGAAACACGTTTGGAATGCCGGCTATGGACGAAGATCCGTTTTTGGATTCGGTATCATTGGAATCTGGTCGACTGTTCGACTGCCGCAATGAAAACCCTGAGTTAAGTCCTGCAGGAAATTGAGACAAAAACGGTAACTGGTTGGGCGACTGTTGCTGGCCCAGTCCAGACGCAGGATTAAACGCCGATCCTAATCCGCCGGATTGACTGGACAAAAGTCTGCTAAAATCGGATCCACCTAATCCGTTGCTGGCCGTCAATACGCCGAACGGCGACTGGCCGCTATTCTGCAACAGAGCCTGCTGCTGGCCAACAGGATCGGCTATGTCGAAACTTGCCGGAGGAATAAAACCCGGCAGATACGATCCAACAAACTTCCTCGCCCCGGCGTCCGGCAGTTGAAAGTACTGAGCCAAATCCGACGGGATCTGCGGCTTGGGCGGATCCCTGCTCAAGTTGGGTAATTGAAATCCTTTGTTTTGACCATCGACTCCACAACCGATAATGACCACGATAGAGAATAAACACGTTCTCCTTAATCCCTCCATATTTGAACGACCACCGATTAACCACAGTTTTTTTGGTACGATATACCTAAATCGTCGACGGTCGACGACGACGGTTGAACGGCGCGAAATTGGCCCCTCAGCAAGCAAAAATTCCTGCTGGCTCGGGTCTGTTCGAGTGCGGGCGGCTCAAAAATTTCGATTTCAATAGAACTTGCGCCTTGGACAAAAATTTTTAAAACCTAAAACTTTCCGCGATGGTAATGTGTGCCATTGACCTAAACGACGACGACGATGCGACGACGACGGCGATGACGACGAACGCGACGTTTTTCGGGTTTTTGATACTGTCAATATTGCACGAAATGCGCACAGTGAACTTTTCGCCCGTTTCATGTTCCACGAGCACCAGAAATTGAACCGCATCCCGTACATTGGGGGACGGAACCGATGCATGGTTTTCGATGAGTTGAAATTGAGAATATTTTGCATCATCATCATCATCATCACTACCATTCGACAAAACTCAATTTTGTTGTCGGTCATTACGAGTCGTACTGAAAGGCTCTCGGAAGAAAAAGAGCAAGTGGAGATTATTAGTTTGAAACATTTTGCAAGGTCGCAAATTAAGAAAATATGGCGCGCCTTTTTAATTTTTAATGAACGCGACATGATTCTATGAAAAAGCATGGAAATGTGATTCTGTGTCATTTGAAATCGAAATTGCATAAAAACCTTTATGGTGCAAAATGTGAACGATAGTACGCCTGGCCAATATGCTTTCGAGCAATTCTAGCACGTTTAGCCGCCTGAGCGAGAATTAGTCAGGCAATTCAAAAAAATTTGCATGTCACATGAACAAATTGAAACTTTTACATTTTTTTTATTTATTCACATTTTAACATAAATTGTTTTAAAAATCGTCTTTCATTCACTTTTCACTTGTTTGCCGCCGAAGAAGCCTAGAAAGTCGGGGATTTCGTGATATGATTTTAACAGCGGACTTTGAAGGCCCAATTGGGTGGAAGTCGTCGGAAACAAGTTCGGAAAGCGGAGCTGAAACGAGTTCGATAACAACGGCTGCGATCGTTGTTGGACGGGCTGCTGCGACTGTGGCTCGACTGGAGGTTCCGGAGGTACTTGTGATTGCTGCTGCTGTGTCGGGGGTTGCGGGTGTGGCTCCTGTTGAACAGATGGTAACACCGGTGCCGCTGGTACAAGCGGCAGCACTGGTGGCGGCGGTGGTGGTTGAGTTCCTGATTGCTGCTGCTGTTGCACGGTAGATACAGTTTGCTTTTGAAGTTGTGGCTGCAGCGGTTGCGGCTGCTGCACTTGCGGCAGAACTGATTGCGGTTGTTGCAGAAGCGGGAGGAATGACTGCGGTTGTTGCACAAACGGCAGTTGAGGCTGCTGCAACAGTGGCAATTGCGGTTGCTGCAATAGGGGCAGTTGCGGCTGTTGCGCAAGAGGAATCTGCCTCTGCAACTGTTGCAAATAGTTTGTGAAAGCAGGGACTTGAAATTGTTGCGGCTGATTGAAAAAAGCTGCTAGCGAAGGAGCAAGCGGCACCGGCAACTGTGGTTGCAATGAATTCGACGGACCTTGCAATTGTTGCGGCTGATTAAAGAACGATGCCAATGATGGTATAGCAAGTGGCGAAACTTGCTGTTGCACAGCGTTTGTCGCAGGAGGTAATTGACCTTGCTGCGGTTTGCTGAAGAATCCTCCCAGCGACGACAACTGCTCTGTCTGTTTCGGCTGCAACGGTAATGACTGTAGACTGGTTGCGGAAGGCTTCGCTGCCTCTTGCACTTGCAAGGTCTGCTGGCTGTTCGCGGAGGGTGCTGGAAATGTCTGTTGCAACTTTTGCTGCAATTCGTTGTAGACGATGGGATCCACAAACTGCTTGTTGCTATTCTTCAACGACCTGCGAACGAAGATTTCTCGTTCGTTGGGGTAATAGCAATCCGGATTTTGGTAAATGGCTATAGGTTCATTCCAAAAGACGTATCCACCGAAGCCTTGTTTGTTCAAGAATGTTTGCACTTCTTTTTCGTACAACTTGTGGTATTGATCCGGGTCCCTGGCGTACACCACAAGTGCCAGCCTGTTACTGTCTGTTGCCACTAAATACTCGTATCGTTCGGTTACGTTCTGGGATCGGTCTCTTTTGCCGTAACTGTCAGTTTTGTTACTGTACGATTCAGTTTTGGATCCGTTGCTTTCATGTCCACTGCCATTTAGCGCGTTTTCAGTTTTGTTACTATACGAATCGTTTTTGTTACTGTTACCAGTTTTTGTACCGTTTTGATCACCATCGCTCGTTTTTGTACCATTTTGCGAACTGCCCCCAGATTTTGTACCATTAAGATAACTTTCGGTTTCGTTACTGTTCGTTTCAATTTTTGTACCGTTTCGTTCATTTTCCGAAATACTTTCGGCGATGTTTTCCGCGTCATCGACGATAAAATAAGAGTTTACAGTGTCAATGTCTTCCGAATATTTTTGCGGTCCAACTTTTAAAATGTAAACTGTAAGAAGAAAAAAAAGGCGAGGCGTCGCGTACTGTCAACGAGTAAAAATTGTCAACATTACGTCATACATTGTCTCGGGTAAAAATATTCTTCTGTGTACATCCAATATTCACCCGGACCGACCTTTTGCAGATCCCTCTTGAAGGTGTTTATGGGCCCGTTCTTGGAGTTACTGTGAAACGCTTCGTCAATAGTAAAGCCTTCGGGACCCATGACTTTGTTTCTGCTGACTGCGAAGAAAAAAATGGATGGAAATTTGCTTAAAACTGTCCGTAATGGTCCAAAACAGTGCCACTTACAGTAAGACACAGAACAGTACATGTTCGCCTGGTAAACGTCGAAATTAATGGCCGCTTTGTACATCTAATAAAACATAATTAAAAATAAGGGTATACCGTTTCTGGGACAAGTGAAGATCACTTGCAGTTAACTTGTAGGCTACTTGCAGCCCACTTACCTGATGCCACTTCCCCAGCAGGCTATTAACATGAACGTCAGTTGTTGTAACATTACCAAAAACATTTGCAACTCCGTTCGCAATTCCAAGCACAGCATTCAGATCTACCTGAAAGATCACCAAAATCAAAATGTCTGCTCACTAAATGAATACTTTCAGTTGCTTACCACATTTTCACCAAGCCCATACACTGAATAAAAATTTATCATGTAAATTAGGGACGAAAATACAATAAAATTGGTTTTCATGATAGAAAACAAAATTAAGGACGATGATGTTTAATTTTTCGACTTTGAGACGACCTTATAAGTCGTTTAACTCAAAAGTGAAGGTATCTCCCATTTTTCGCCGCGAAAAATGTGTCTTTTGAAAATTAACTCGAATACCCTTGACCTTTTACCCAAATCTTAACGTGACAAAACAACTTACTGTGTTTTATTTACGACGAAAAATCAAAATTTTTGCAGACTAAAAGGTTAACTGAGAGCAAGGAGTCATACAGTACCGACATGAGTGGTGTACAGTCCAGTGGTCGAACAGACCGCAGACTAGAACACAAGAGATCACACATCAGAACACTGGTAAACTCCTTGCAGGAGTTCGTGTGCAATTGGTCGAAACTTGCAGACACTAGTCGACAATTGTCAACACTTGTAGACACTTGCAGACAAAATTACTGACTTTTAGACTATGTGCAAAAGTTACAGATAATTGTCGGCAGATATGAAGACCACTTGTAGATAATTGTCGACATCGGCAGATAGTTGCAGACTACTTGAATACAATTGTCGAAACTTCTAGACACTGGCAGATACTTGAGGCCCACTCGTTGACAATTGTCGACACTTGTGGCTTATAGTTGTAGACCACTTTTACACACGTGTCAACACTTGTAGACAGTTGCAGATACTTATAGATCACTAGTAGACAAGTGGAGATGTTTGTAGACTGTTACTTGACCACCAGACATGTACGGTTACAACCTGATTAAAACAAACGACTCAGAAAAAAACGCAACATATTGCAGAAAAAGTTATTGGAATCGTCGCTGCCAGTGCCTGGTGGTAGCACTGGCGACGGTTGACCGACGCCGAATATCTCCGACGGCGGCGGACCTTGAGCCGATTGGAAATTCTTCGGCGGAATTATGTCGAAACTGCCACCCACTTTCGGTTGTGGTTGTTGAGGCGCAATTAGATCTAAAAGGTTGCCTGCAAAGTGGAAGAAAAATACAAAATAAATGCATCAAGAATACGAGAAAGCAGCAAAAAACAACTTCACCTGCATTGAATCCTCCAGTCAGTGACCGTCTCGCTGCCGATCCTGCTCCTCCTGCTCCTGCAGGATTAAAGGCGTTCAACAGACCATTAGGGGGATTTCCCACTCCCGCAGGATTGAATGCGTTCAGCAGGCCATTGAACACATTTCCCCCTCCGAAACCTGTCAGTTGCCTGCTGTTGCGCAGGTTTTGCTGCCCGGTCAACGAGTCGAAAAAATTAGCAGATATGGCGGGACCGAGGGCGCTCAGCCTGGACAGCAACAGCCTTGACTTCGGGTCCTGCAGGAATCGTTCGCTCAAGCCCTGAGGCCCGAATAAATTCAATCCAACCGGCGGCGATACGGTGGTCGCCGCAGGTTTAGCAGCCACTTCGATCGCAGCTTTAGCAGGAACAGCGTTTTCCTGTTTGGCGCCTTCGGCCGCTGGCTTGCTTTTGAATTCGGTTTGAAGTTTTTTCGATTTCACAGCCGGCGGAATCGTGCTATCGACGTAAATGGTGTCGAACAAAGTTTTATCGTAAAACGAATCCGAATCCGGATCCGGCACTCGACTATCTTCGAATACGATAATGGACCGATCGACGTACGGCGAACGCCCGTCAACGAGCAAAGACAATGACGAAATAGTAAGTCCGACGACCAATGCAAACTTCGAGACCATCTTCAAAAAATTGAGAAAAAAAATCTAATTCTAAAAAAAAGTCTACCGCAAGAAATCAAATCGACCATTCAACCCATTTCTTGGCCCAGAAGCATTTTCGCTAATATCGCGGCCTTGTTTTCCATGTTTGAAAACTAAATTTCGGCGCTGGCCGAATCCGTTTCGCAATCCGAACCATATGCAGCCGATGTGTATATCGAGGTTACGTTCGGTCGATGCAGCGATTATTGTTGACGACAATTGAACCATGCCTCGTTCCTCAACGATGACTTTTTGTCATACATGACTCAATTGCGAAATAGATCATGATGTCGAAAAATGACGGTCACGGAACCGGATTCAGTTTCGACGAGTTCATAAAAGAAGTGAAAGAAGTAAATTGCAAAATCAAAATCGGATTCAATCGACGACGATTTCGGAAAACACTTCAAGATATTCAGGTAACCTCTAAGGTTCGGATTCAGCTTCGAAACAGATTCATGATCAGATTCTGCATTCAAGATTCAAGATACAGATTCATTCATATTCAGATGCGTTGCAAGGGAGCAGATAAGATTCATTTTTATGGGAAACTTTTTCTAGTTTTTGTTGAACACTGCGAGGGACCGTATCAATAATAAAATGCTCCCTCTAACTCCCACGTATCTTTCGCAGGACGGAGATTGTAAAACTGTTTCGCTATGATTCACACATTCGTTTACTTTATCAAAATCAAGCGTACACGTAAATAGCGCAAAAGGCATCGCAAAAGTGGCGTGCCCGTGCGCGTAACGAGCAAATTCGACTGATAAGCCGTTGCGACGACAGAAAGTTTCGAAATGAACAAATTTACTTTCGCGACGACAACCTTTCAGTTTGACATTCGAAGATTGTTGAATTTTATTGGAAATGTGCCTTTCAAACTAAAGTAAGAGAGAGAGAGAAAGAATTTCAATCATAAAATCGACTAAGAGACAGTTTTCGACCATAAAATCGAGTTTCCGGGCAATCTCTCTCACTAGCTAAAGTGTGACATCGCTGTCTATTTTATTTCAGGCGACAATAATGGGCCTGTTTTCGAAAAAGTCGCCGGCGGTTACCACCGGCACAAAAATCGATCCGGCGGTTATGGACTTCGACCCACAGTCGGATAAATACAAATGCTGTTGCCGCCAGTTGCACATCATAACGGCCGCGAAAATCGTGGCTGTCATGTACATCGTCCTCGTCGTCATACATCTGATCACAGCGTCGATCAACTATTCGAAAATCGGCGGGCTGTACACGGCGTTATTTTCGAAAGCGTTGGTCAATTTCATATTTTGCATCATAGCCGTGATGTTGCTGTTCTACGCATTGCGCACATCAAAAAGGCTGTTCGTTATTCCGATGCTGGTCTATCAAATCGTCTTCGCCGTGGTCATGATTGTGTTCATATGTCTCATGATCAAGGCGTTGGCCAGGTCCGGAAAGTACCTCTGGGAATTGTCGCATTTGGTCGGGCAAGCAACTATAGTCAGCGGCACATCGCCCACAACGCAGAGTACCATGGACCAAGAAAGCAAATTGATTGTCACCGTCCTGCTGGGCATCATTTTGCTGCTGGTCTGCGTGTTCGCGCTGCTGATGGACATCCGATATTTTTTGGTCATTTTCATCTTGTACAAATTCTATCGGGATAAGGACGCCTACGAGGCTGTGCGCAACGAGCCGCCGATCAAGGACCCCAACAGTACGGCCATCGTAATGCTGGATGATAATAACCCGTACGAAAAGAAACCGCCTTTGTACAGCGAAGTTTCCGTCTAGTTCGCTAGCCAGCGCCATTATTTTGTTTTTCCTTACTCGCGTTTTTCTTTATCCATAATTGTGTTTCAAAAACATAGTATGCATTTTAATGTAAATTATAGTCGTTTTTTGTGAAGCACTTATATCAAATTTATAAAATGTTTCTGTCATCGAAAAATCATGCGGCACGCGACATTTATGGATTTTCACGGCCGTCGAAATGGAAATCGTGTTGTTTCACTAATTTTAGCTTCGCAATATAATTTATGGCTTATCCTTTAATTTTCCTCATTGTTGACTTCCTTGTTAAACGTTCCTCGTCTCTGCGTGGCGATACCCAGGAGCCCGAATCCAACGTGGAACCGTGATGAAATCGTTCATGGTAAAATGAACAGAAATAATCGCAAATAAAAACGAAAGATGATTTCATTACGGCCACCTGCCTTTATCTCTACGCGGGGCTAATTGAATCTCGAATAAGAAGAGGACGATTCTCCTCAGTACACGTTTTTGTTTCGTTCTATAGTCATTAGCTCCAGGATGTAGTATCAACAGAAACGATCGATCTTGCAACTATAGCCGCCGAGGAACTATAGTTAGTCAGTCACCAGATATCGGGCGTATCATGAAAAGGTCGGTATTAGCATGTTTTCTTGATCGGAAATGTAAATATTGAGGTATGAAAATGACTATTTTCCAGTTATAAAAAGATTACTATGTCGAAGGCCTGTACGGTCGCCAGAGAGTTTTCGCGAGGGACATTTTTCAATTCCACATCAATAATTCATCATCATCGTTGGCTCGCCTCGCTTTGAGGGATAATCATCGAGCAGCGCTCGGCGCCGTTGGATGTGAAATTCGAATCGGATTATTAACATCGTGGTCTGAGACGAAAATTAGGCTCGGCTCAACTCAGCAAAAAAAACTGCTACAGTAAGTGCGACTATAGTCGCACTTGAGTTTCGTTTCGCAGCTGGGAAGATTATGTTGTAGACATTTTTTTTCGTACGCGCTCAGCGACGTTTACGGCGCTCGTACGAGATTATCCAATTTCAACGTTTTGCCGAAGGATTCGGAAAACTGTTTTTGATTAACTTTTTCGCTTCGACGATGATTCGCATCAAATGAACCTTTAATGAAATGGTAATTATAAAAACGTGGACGTTCGACGAGAGTGAGACGGACGCACAGTTTATTGTTTAACGTTCGGGCCGATAATGTTGTCGCTAGCTAGCTAAACAAGTGAGATAGTTGTTCAAAAGTGCTCGTTTCGATGGGAATTCGCTGATAAATTTGCTTTTTTGCTCACTTACCGTCTAAAATGAAGAAAAAGCCAGTGCTGCGAACTTTGACCACGCCGGTGACGCCTAATGGCGAAGTAAGCTGCAAACTATAGTTGTATAAATGTGAACTATAGTTCTAGCACACCTATATTTTCCGGCACTATAGTTGTCACTACAGTTGCAACTGTAGTCTGGGTTTTTTTGCTGGTCTTCCAGTATTTTTTTATTTCGCGAGACAGTGAACTTGATATAAAAATTATTTCCCAGCCTTCGGGCGAGAATTAAATTAAAATTATTTCACACGTCAGTAGGTAAAAGTGTAATTTATTCTTTTGCAAAAAGTGAATGATAAATTCAATTAGATTATTCCCGTACGTGTCAACATTCCGACAAAAGATTGGCAGTTTTTTTTCAACATTCGCACTCTATTCATTTCCACACAGGATCCCTTTTTCGTGCCCAACTATATTGAGAGGGCTTGTAGAAACCACGAAGGGTATCCCTGGGATAAAAACGTGTATATTTCTTAACACGTTTCTATTTCTGTAACCGATACGTAGTATGAATTGAACACTGTATGAATCGCCCGCGAGCTTCGCTAGCTATTTTTACCTGCACAATATGAAAATTTTTTGAAAAACTCCCTGAAAAAAAAAATATTGCGAAGTCATTAATGGATCGTTGGTTGACTACTTAATTCTCGTTTCGATGTTATTAAAGGGGATTTTTATATTCCGATTAATTCTTATTATCTAACCCATTAAATCCAAAGAGGAACGCCTTGTCCGAACCATGAATACGTTGAAAGTAAAAATTGAAAATCTTATATGTTTGGTGCTAATAAGTTTCTTGTTGTTTTTTTTTCTTCTCTCCGTTTCTCATCCGCGAAGTTAATTAATCAAAGGGAACCTGCGTTTTTAATGCTGTTTCTACGAGTAAGACATTTTTGCCTCGCAGGTTCAGTTTTCCTGCCGCATTGTGCTTTTTGCATCGTCTTTCGATGCATATATTAAAACTGAGCGAAATGTAACCTGAATTTGATAAGGTCATACTGTACGTTTATGACATTTCGCCAGATTAATACAAGTTTCTTGGCTTCCTAGTACACAAAAGTGAACGCATTCTAGAATTATAATGTTGAATTATTTAGTTTTCAGAAGGCTTTTTATGAAATTGAAAAGTTCATTCGAGTAGACATGGGAATACAACGTTGTAAGAATGAAATCATCTTCGAATCAACGTGACAAGCTTGTCCTTATCAGGAACGATAGTTGAACTTATCATTAGCTATAGTTGCTCTTATCAGTACAGATAGTTGTCATCATCAGTGCTATTAATTTAAAAGAAGAATTTCTTAGAAGTCTATGTAAGGCCATACTACGAGCTAGTCATGATTCTATTTTGCACACCTTAATCAAGTTTCTATGACAATTTTCTTTGGTAGTTTATGTATGGTAACACATAAAAGGTAATATGTTTCGTATGTTAAGATTCATTTTGTTCGACTGTTCGCGAACTCTAATCGGTAATTGTTTACGAGAGTAGAGGAAGACAGAATGGAAAGAATCAAAGATCATAAAACTAATAATCTAAATTGAACGCAGAAATCTAATCTAATCTATTGAAAGCCGGCGAAACTCAGTTTTCCTTTTGCTATATTTTTTTTGTCTGTTGCATGAGTGATGTTGACGGAAAAACATCGAAAACACTTTTTTTCGAAACATTTTTTTCTAACCTCATCATCGTCGGATGGCACCCAGTGGACATTTACCAAGGGGCGGATACGAGTTTCATAGTTATTACCCAGGGTCCGATATCCGCTACGTGTCGGATGATCGTGTGTTAGTGACAGACGTGGGACAATCATTTATTTCGTTTCAGTAGCTAATTGAATAAAGTGACGTCGTTTTTGAACTAGCACTTGATTGATAAGGTAGATGAGGAGTGAGCAATCAGATACATACATCGAACTATATGCCTTGTTATAACATAGGCCATTTATAAAACTTCGGCAATGAGTAGTAATATGCGTCCCCCTAGATGGCGATCTCGAAAATGTTGGCATAATGTACGAACCATTTAAGACATTGGCAGGATTATTTTGTTGAAATTCAACGAGTTCGTTTTGTCCTTCGGACACCATTTTGTTCTGTCATCTATACTTTTTGTGTGCGCACCTACTTGGTACGCTTTGACTACTGACGAATTTCCAACCATATTTAATTATTCATATGGTTATTATAGGTGCCCAGATTGGAAATGAAGCTAAGCAGACAAGCTTCCGTCCTGGGCGGAGGTTCGTGCCCGAGCTCGCCGCAAGTGAAAAAAGCCTACCGATTAGTCGTCTTGGGTTCTACTCAAACGGGTAAAACGTGCATCGTCAATAGATTTCTCAACGGAACGTTCGACGATTGTTATCTGCCGACGATAGAAAATTTCCATCGAAAATTATATAAAATTCATAGCGAATTTTATCAATTGGATATATTGGATACCTCGGGAAACGATCCGTTTCCCGCTGCGAGACGATTGTCGCTTTTGACGGGTAAATAGCTAGATTAATTGCAATTTCAACCTGTCAAGTAGTTGAAAATTGAGATAAATTGTTGCTATTCTTTGATTTTGAAAACATCGTATTTACAAGTTTTGTTCTCAGCTATATATAAGAAGATTACTGTAGGACTCGATTTTGTACATTAATCAGCCAACTTTTTAATCAGAAGTACTTACAATACCGCTACTTCTCAACATTAGCCACAGGCGAGAAAATCAAATACGTTATTAATAAAATTCTTTTCAATTCGAAAGATTAGAAAAATTATGAGAAACCTCATAAATGATGAAAAATTGTGAATGGCTGACTATTGCAATTTGTTTCTATTTTAGGCGACATGTTTTTGCTCGTTTTCTCAGTGGATAATCCGAATTCGTGCGACGAAATATTTCGAATTCGCGAGCAAGTCATGGACATAAAAGACGACTCGCAAGGATCGAGCGTCGGCGAGAAATTGTATAAAAAATCGTTCAAATCTCGACCCATTCCAATCGTCGTCGCCGCGAATAAACTCGATTTACCCAAATTTAAACATTTAGTGAATTTGGACGAAGTGAGAGGGAAACTGCTCGGATTCAGCAATTGCGCGTTCGTCGAGTGTTCAGCCAAGGACAATTTGAATATCGACGAATTATTTTACAAAATATTTTATCTGGCCAAATTACCGAAACAAATGAGCCCCAATTTGCATCGACACGTTTGTTTGGAGAAATCGTTGGATTCGGCGCTGACCGAAGCGTCGACATCATCCTCGTCGACGGCGCCCAAAAAAATGTCCCTAATTCGTTTACGATCGAAAAACAGCGAGCCGACTATAGTGTTCAATTCGGACGCGAAACGACCGAGTTTGCGAACGGATTTACTTTCGTTGAAACTTAAAAAACAAAGTCAATTAACTTTAATGCCGACGCCAAGTCCGACGACGGCGGCGACGTCGACCGCTCAGTTGAGCTTCACGAACGGCGATAGAAAACAGCAAAAATGCAGCATTATGTGAAATCAAATCAATTGATCTTCGACGAGCAGCAAATTATCCACGATTCAGAAGATTGATAAATGATATTCCTTGCACAAACTACGGCTTAAAATAATGTACAGTAATCTTATGAAGTTTTGATTTATAGTCTATTTACAACTACGGACTCATCTGTTAATACAGTCACATTGATCTGCAAGTGCGACAGGTTAACAAAGTCGATCTCTCTGAATTGTATTTCCGTCGGACATTCAGATCATCGGTACTATATTAGAGGTGAGCCTGCTAGTAGTGAATAGACCATGGCGGCCGTATTCATATATCGATTTTTAAGAAAGCGTTATGATCTGGACACTGACTGGGGACCAGCCGAGTCTCTAACTGCTTGGTCGAAAATCAATAAATGAATATGGATTGTAAATCTCAACTTGAGGATTATCGTACCATCAGTAGTTGCGAAGGATTAGATAGTCAGATTTTATTTTATTTTGTGTCAATGAGAAATAAAGATTTATTTGAAAGTGCTTATTTGATAAATAATAAAAATGTTTGTGATAAAGTAAAAGTACCAACAACGCAAAAAACACATGCATCCGCAAATCCATTGAAATGACGATTTTACGCAAGACGTAAAATGAAAATTAGCATAAAAAACAGCTGCATGAATCGCGCTGCAAAGCCAAAACACATGAGAAAGCAAGCTAAATATAAAGGATTAAATAATTCATATAGCTTATACAACTTTTGTTTATTTCATTGTTTGTTTTTTCGAGTGAGAGCTATGCAAGCGGAAGCGTCAGTGGAAATCCAAAGGATTAGAGAACGCCAATCATCCATTCAAAGATTAAATGTAATTTAATCCAAGTCATTGTTGAACTAATGTCATGGATAGTTGCTATTGGAATTACTCAGCATTTATGAAATCTTCAAAGATATTTCCGCAATGGTCAATCAAAATGCTGAACACTTCGGTATGGAAGTTTCAATCACTAGTGTATCTAAACATTTTCTTCATAGAGGATAATTTAGATAAAATAGAATTAAATTTGGAGTCTGGGAACAAAGAGCTATTTCAAGCAATAAAAATTAAAGTTGGAAATAGAATTTATTTGATATTCATCATTTACACAATTTCAATACTTTCGATTTGCAAATTTACCGACTTTACAAGTGATTTTCTCTGACACTATCAAACTCATTCGACTTTTGACTGAGAAAGTTGAATTGTAACTGAATGAAAACTTCCAAATCGACGTTAATCAATGACAGTGTTGTTTCAGAAAAGCATGCGAAAAAAGAAAATCATCTTAATTTTAATAGCAACGTTTAGCATTGCAGTAATAGTTATTCTAATATTTATTTTACCTGTTATTACATAATGATATGCGTTGCATGCACCATTCTGTGGATTTTTGATTTCTTTGTTAATAAATAGCTGAATCCCCTTTGGTAGTCACGAGTTTTAAAAATTTTGCTGTAGAACGAAAGTAAATATGAATGAGCACAATACTTCATGTTTGTATGAAGTGGATATTACACACTAAAGTTGATAGGGTAGCAGGATGGTGCTGGCGCTTGTATAAGAATGCTTATCACACAATTTGTAGAATGGCAAAATCATTTTTCAATTATTGCCTTTTTCGACAATAAAAAATAAAAAAGCTACAAAAGTACACAGCAGGAGGACTCTCCTTTGATAAATAGCAAGATACAAGAAAACTCAGTTACAAAACAAAAATACAGAACAAAAAATTAACAAAAACAACATGAAAATACAGTAAAAATATAGCAAAAACAATATGAAAGCACAATAAAAACAGAAAAGAAAAATGGACATCCCTGAATATCTTCGAGCACATGTTATGTTTCAAACACAGATTTTTCTTAAAATACCTACACTTTTTTGTTTATATTCACTGATACCATTAAGTGTTACAACTCTCCAGGATGCACCGCTCTACCACAAGCCACATACCATTCAAGCCTATTCTCCTCCCAAGATGCTTCAGTCATTGTCAGCTCACATGCAGAATTTGACGGAAACTGTTGTTGCGCCAACTCCTCCCAACATGGGTCAGGCATTTTCAGCACAATCATAGAGTATGATATAGAATGTTGCTGTACAGAACCTAATGTGTTACGAGAACCCATATAATATTTTAACCTATCTTCCTCCCATGAATCAAACATTTTTGCAGCCTTCTGAAAAAACATTGGACTCTCAAAATAATCTGCTTCCAGCATGGAGCTAGTCAACATAGGGATTTTCTTGCTCTGTGACACGAAGAGATTCGCTACATTCTTCGCTTGCGTCAGCTGGCCGTCTGAGACATATCGGCATGTGATCAAATAAGCTGGGTAGGCGTGAACATCCGAAAAAACAACGAAGACGTCCGGATTCGCTAAATCGTCGACGACAGAATCAAACTTAATGCCAAGTTGCCTGTCGAGTTCAGGGGCCTTTGTCATATCCCATTTGCCACGCGTGAATACTCCGGTCAAAACGTTGGCATAAATGATTTTATCGCCGTACTGAAGGCTGCGTAAAAAATTCTTCGCGAAATAAGACCCTTTACCGTAATGAGATCCTAAAGTGAAGGATTGAACCAACTTTATTCTGAACATTCTTGCGGAAAATGTATACTTAAATCATTAAGTGTACAAACTGATAACAGATTTTGTTCCCAGGCATGACGTTTCCTGGTTGCTTGTTTCCTTTTGGATACTGACCGACAACACGCTTACCGTTCTTTCCACGGAGTCCTGGATGGAATCCATGATTGCATATGCTTTCGATGTTAAACGACTTCGTTCCGTGAAACAGTTGACGCTCGACAACATAATTAGCTCGATTTGCGTGCAACTGTATCAAATGTTGCCTCAATTTTGCATGTTGTTTATATTTGAATGGATTTTCTATTCGCTCGATCTAAAATGAATGCAAAATTAAAAAATAATCACGCATTTCCAATCGCAAACCTTTTCAATTTCTGAATCAATTTCGATCGGAGACGTCGTTGAAGTCGACGATACATCGGTGAAACTCTGCAGCATGGCCGATTTAACGTAACTGAACTCAGCAGAGCCACGGTCCAAAAGGACCATCTGGAAATCAACGTCGCCCTGTTGAGTCTGTTTTCTAAACTGAAAATCCCAATCCATGGGTTGCTCAACATCTTCAACCAGTCTGGCATCCTAAAAACAAAATAAATAGAACCAGTTGGTAAATCACCGGCCGCCCGGCTTAACTGGTTTTACCATAAATCGGCTTTAGAAATAATCCATTTTCGAATCCAGTTCAATTTTTAGCAACTTCGAGACATGGTGCTTTCGCTGAACGGTATAGAATTAAAAACAAAATATTTGACGGCTAGAATACGAATTTGGTGTCAGTTAAATTGCAATCAGAGCAAATTGAGCGCGAAATTCAAATTAAAATATTTTTAGTTATACCATTTATCGAAATGGTTGTCATTGATAACTAAGTCTACAGACTCCAGAGTCTTCCCTGTTACGACATAAATAAAAAAATACCTTATCCTACAATTAAGATTTATATTCCGTATTCAGATATTGATTTTTAAGCGTAAAGGGCAAATGAGCACGAAATTCAGACTAATCCCCTTGGTAATTCAGCGAACGGCAAAGTCCATTAAATAACCATGCTTTTGGCAAACAAACACATCATTTAAAGTCCATTCACAATTGCAGATTCAAAAATATTACAGAAAAAATGATTTGCAAGTTCTGCGGAAAACACCATTTTGAACAACTTACACTTTACAAAATGATCCACTATGTCTGCTGAAACGACTAAAACACTAGGTGAACCATTTTGTAATGTGTAAGTTGTGTTTCCTCCGTACTTGCACATCATTCTTACGGTAATATTTTTGAGTTTACAAGTTGTGAATGGACTTTAGTAATTTTGCTTTGGTGTGTAAAATGGCTATACATAATAGTTCCGATCGTTTGAATACAAAAATTGCCCGTTTATTGAGGAAAACAATATGAAAATCTGTATAAAATAAGTTGCAACCAGCACAAAAAGATAGGACACTATAGAATAGAAAAAATAGAAATTCCACAATAAAAGAGAAAAAGAAATCTTTCAATATAAAAAATAGTTTTTCACCCGCCGTTCATTTAAAACTCGTATTGAAATAAGACCAAAGAGAATAGGACGTGGAATTTTGACCGGACAAGACACATTCAGGACCGAAATTAAGAATAAATACATCAAAATATTCATAAATTTTTCAACACCAATCGAGATCTGTAGTAGTTTGGATTAGGTACCAAAAAACTTTAACGCTTGCTAAACCAAAGTTGTTCCTTAGTTTTCTTGACTTTGGCACGCTTCACCGGCATACTGTCGGGGCGATCTTCAAGTTCATCGGGTATGTCGGGCGTGTGAGGATGCGGAATAGCGGCGTACGATCTATAATGGCGATGGGAAACTGTAGACACTTGACAACTATCGTCACTTGACAACTGTATTTACTGGACAACTATAAACTTACTTCAACAACTGAGCATCAGATCCTTCGAATTCCGAAGATTTCAGGCTCATTTTTTCTTTCATTTTATCCAAATCTTCTTCGACTTGTGGGTCATCCTCGTATTTGTCGTCCAAAACTTCCTTTAAAAAATTGCCCAAAATTAACGAAAATACATTGATTATATTTGCACGCGTAACGTACGTGATGAGTCCTTTTCGGAGCTGATCTCGCTCGTTCGTGAGGATCGATAATACCCGAAATTTCATGGCCTTGTCGAACAGAGCCCAGTTCCTGTCCATGATCCCCAGAAACTAAAAAGGCATGGGACTTAGGATTTACAGTAGAAAATAAAGTTCAACTGTACATACATTTTCTAGGAGATTTTTCATTCAACGATTTAGCTGAAAAAATAATAAACAATCAAAAAACCTACGATAACAGTGAAATCAGTTTTGGTTACCATTTGACAGGCGTCTGACACTATCCTTGTCAAAAACTGGCTCAATCTGATGCTAAATGAAACCGATTGTAGCGGAACAAATACGAACATTTTTCGAAACATTATCATTACCGATTTGGCTGCACTATTGTCTCGGCTGTTGGGTCCCTTATCGGGATCATCGTCCATCTTCCATGCATCTTGAAGTTCGTCATGAGCTCCGGGTACAACTCTGTCATGCCTGAAAAAGTAGCAGGCAATATTTCAAATGTGAATAAAAAAAATGCTCATTTGAATAAAAATCGAGTACGTTTTCGCTTCTTTCTTATTCGACTTGTGACACATGCACCAAATGAACAACATTGTTAGAATAACAGCCAGCACAATGGCTGCAATAATGACTGCCACTAGAAAACAAAAAAGTGTTTTAAACTACCAGTTTCCATTGCAGGATGCTAAAACAAAACACTCACAAACAGCAGTTGACAAACATGCACCGAAAACCATGTGACCACTGCAATTTATGTCCTTCGCATCGGACAGTGTCTGATTGGCGGCGGGCGATAAAACAACTAAAATAGCACAGGTTGTGATTTGCAAGTCAGATAGCTAGCAAAATGATGAAATTCGCTCACTGTCCATATCGCTTGAAAATTCGAACGATGTCGAATTTGCGAATGCAGATTTCAATGCAGCTGCATCGCAAGAATTTGTACTATTGCAATTGATGACAGCCGTAAATCCAATGCTTCCACTGACCATGGGCGTAGGCGCCAAGCACACACCAGTGCCAGATCCAGCGAGACCACTAGCGCTCAGCACTTGGTACACCTTCAAGGATTTAAAAATGGCTGACAATGATCAATGAGCAAATTTAGAAAATAAAATTACTTCAGAAATCAACAGCACTCCGTAGTATTGATATTTTTCGCTGGATATGTTCAACAAATCGGATGTAAATTCTAATGTCTCGTTGCAAAATTTGCTTGCTTTTAACGTCAAGTTGCCAGTGGTGCCAACTTAAAAGAAAACTAAAAAACCTATAGCTAGTGCATTACAAACCAATTTTTTACAAATCATTTTTTTTTCAATTTAAATGAAAATTAAAACAAGAAACCTCACCAGCGCATTTGGAATTGCTCAACAGCACCGAACCTGGTGGGCACGAACAGTTGATTTTAACGCCCAGTTCGTTCGTGGCTTTGTAGTAAGCTTCGTCTTGGCACGACTGTATTTCGGATTTAGTTGTAAGATCGGTGCCTGAAAAATAGCAAATCAATGCCAAAAATAAAAACGAAAAAAATGACCGGCAAGTGCTAAGTTGATGCTGCAAAATCGACTTTCGAATCGATATATTTGATTTAGTAGGAAGGAATCCTGCATTCTAACACTTCGGTTCAGTTCAGTTTTACGATTCATTGGATAATTTACCTTCCAAGTCGTTCAGTCCTTCGTCCATCTCTTTGAAATTTCCATTGAAACTTTGAAATGAGAATTTTGTCAATAAACATTTTCATTGGATAAAATTCTCAATTGATTTACCCAGCTTTTGGCTCGCCAATCATTTTCTGGGAGAAGTTGAAGTTTTCACCGCTTGTTACTTCCGAGAGACGAATGCTTGCGACGTATTTCAGATCTGAAACGATTGATATTCAACCAAAACTGAATTCATTGATTGCTTAGCTAATTTTGTACCTTCGTCGGATTCATCCTGACAATCCGCTTTGCCATCAGCCAGCGTGGCATTCAAAACGCATTGCTTGTATCCTTTGCATGGAACTGCAGTCGCTTGGTCGCACATGGCCACTTCTGAATCATATTATCGATTAGCTATTAAATCAATAACATCCAAAATCGATGATCAGTCGATCAAAGGTAGTCGAAAATTGATAACTAAGGACATTCTCAATAATGGTAACTTTCTAATCATTCTCAATTATCGATTACCCATGAGCACTTCGATAATCGATTAATTTTTCATTCTTACTCGGATCTTTTTTCTTTTTACTGCTTTCATCGTCTGCAACAAGAACTTGCTTGCTAAAAATCAATTTGTATCTCGGAATTAAATACTTACATAGTTTTTTGGCGCATGAATTTGTATAATCTTCAGGCAGAACGCACCCTGCAGGCTCGCACTGGACATACCCATCGAAGCACACTGTAAATACAGTACGCTCAGAAAAAAATTTTTAGAAAACAAACAAGAAAATTGTCACATTCGTCGCTGCCATCGGGACAATCGTTGATGGAATTATGAAGTAGTTTATTAGCGATGCACAGCTCGTTGCCGCTGCCATCGACACTGCCGCAGTCGAATTCGCCTTGCTTGCATTTACCAGGCAATCTCGAGTCCATGTCTAAAATAAAAAACTTGCAGTTCGAAATCATTCACTGGACACAGTTGGAATGGAACACCAGTCATATCATCCTCGCAGTTGGAACATCAGTGATGCATAAGCTGCTTACCACACTTGGTCTGCTTCAACTGTTGATCCGTGAAGCATGCAAATCCGTCGCCTCTCGTGCCTGACTTGCAGATGCATTTGAATCCACCGCCGATCAATGAATTACAGTCGGCAATAGTTCTGTTGCAAGTGTCGATTTTGAGAGCGCACTGATCAATCGCAGCATCTATAAATGTAAGTTTTTGCTCTTTTTCCAGTCACGTCCGACGAATTAACGGGCAAAAATTGAAAACGTGTTCATAACTATAGAACTCTTTATTGAAAAATAGAAACAAACGTTATTGGAAATAAAAAAAACACTCGAAAAATAAGCTCTGATAAAATAATTAGATATTCATGCATAATTTAAAAAATATAAATAATGGCGTCCATGGTTTGATTTTGTGGTCCATGAGTTTGTTTTTGTAGTCACTGTTATTGCGGTCCATGAGTTTTGCATAAATGTGTTGGACAATACAAATTTTACAACGTTAGTCCATCATTTTCCAGCTGAAAATGGAAGCAGCATGGCAAATGAAAAAAACAAGTGTCGAGCAAATCAAAAATGCAAATAACACAGCAAATCTTTGAAAATTCAGTGTCAACAAGCAAACATTTGGCCTGGTCAATGCATTTTCTCCAAATGGATTCATACATGTGAAATTCACACGTGAAATTCACGCTTGAAATTCACACGCGAAATTCTCTCTTGAAATTCACGCTTGAAATTCACGCTTGAAATCACACGTGGATCACACAAATGACTTCCACAAGTGTCTTGTCTTGTCACAAACAAAGAAGCAAACTCGCTTACTTGCGCCAGCTATCGGAACAACTGTTTTCGTACAATGTCCTTTGCTACCGTCGCCCGTGTACCCGGACATGCATTTGCACATGTATGCGCCTCCGGGCAGGCTCGTGCAATTTGCGTTAGTGTCACAGTTCGTTAAGCCCATTTTGCACACGTCAAAGTTAGATTCGACTAAAGCAAGAAATAAGCCTTAGACAGAGCAAAATCGAGACGAAACTATACACTAGCTATACAACTAACGGACACATATAGAGCGATAGACAGTTCACACCACAAAGATACAACACATATTCAGATTGCACATACACCACAGATACCACATACAGATTCGCAAATATTTACCGCCCGACCTCTATACCTTCATCTTCGCCATTCTTGCAGTCATCGTTGCCATCCAATACGTATTTAATATCGATACACGTACCGTCCGATGGACATTGGTACTTGTCGGACGACGTGCATGGTCTAAAAGTAACTGACGACGAGACAGTGGTCACTTGGAGTTTGGGCATTTGTGCAGGACAGTTGGTACACGGCTCGCAGTGGGTACCATCTCCAGTGTATCCTTCGTTACATTTACATGTATACGTGCCTCCGTGAGCGTTTTTGCATGTTGCGTGAACGGTGTCGCACAATGCTCTGCCCATCACGCATTCATCCAAGTACGATGGATCTGCAATGGACGGAAAAAAAATTTGCGTAAAACGTCAAGCGACCTATAGTCCTTTCGCAACTACGGCTGGAATAAAAGTACAGTAATCCAAAAGTTGAGATTTACTATCCGTATTCAGAATTGATTATTGAGCAGGTGGGATGATACAGACAGCGGTCTGTTGTCTGCCTGAATCTAGGGACATGCTCGAAAATCAATATCTGAATTCGGATTGTATAAGTTTCAAAAATTTTATTTTGCTCTCACCTTCGTCTTCACCATTTGGACAATCGAGGAAGTTGTCCATGACCAAGCTGGCGTTTATGCAAGTGTTGTCCACCGGGCATTGGTATTGGCTTTTGGCGCAAGTTCCTTAAAAATAAAACAAAAATAACGACTAGCTAGAGCGCAAACACAGCCGCAAAGCATACCTGAAGGGTTGCAACTTGCTCTGCAATCGACTTCGACAACGAATCTATTGTCATTTCCGTCGCATCCGTTGTAAGTGAATTGTTTGCATTTCGGCGGGCTGCTCGTACTGTCGAAGTACCAGTAAGAGCCACTATTCTTGCCGCACGCCGTTCCTTGAACCATTGGCATATTGCAAGTGGTTTGTACTGAAAATACATTGGTTTGTGAATTGTAGCGGGATATGCATCCAAGATTTGCTTGGAATTCTTCATTTCAGCGCGCTATAGTTGTCTTACTTTGACTAGCTACTGTCGTGGTCGCATTGGCCGACCGAATCGATGGTCCGTTGCAAACGAATCCAGTGCCAGTGTACGGCGGATTGCAAGTGCATGTGTAGTTGCCGTTGACGATCTTTGTACAGGTCGCATTCTTGTCGCATTTGTCCTTCTTGTAGAAACACTGATCGACAGCGATCGGATCTTCGTCTTCGCCGTCCTTGCAATCTTTGATGAAGTCCAACACCCATTCGGATCGCAAGCACTTGACTTCGCTGGTACATTGGAAATCGCATCGAGCGGGCGCCGCTGAAATCGAAAAATGCTGTCGATTCGATTTCTGCACGAAACTACAGTTGGCTAGCGTGTTTACGTGTTGCTTTCGTCACTGTGCCGAAGTTACTGGGATTTTCATCTTCTCCACCTTTGCAATCGAGAACTTTGTCCATCATCCATTGTTTCGGAATGCATTTCACTTCGCTTGTGCAGTTGTAGTCGCAATGAGTCGATGCAGCTAAATCGACGGAAATCGTTGGAAAATTTGTTTGTTTTTCAAAGTATCTGCGTCGATTTACTTTTCGTAGTTAGTTTGACGGTGCTGTTGAATTCGTCTTCGCCCCCGAGGCAGTCTGTGATTTTATCGTTCACCCACGAGCGAGGGATGCATTTCGACTCGCTCGTGCATTGGAAATCGCAATGGGCGACTACAATCGCAAAAAAAAATCATGAACTAAACATAACACGCGAAAAGCAGCAAATGCATACCCGTTCCAGGTGCTCTCGTCATCGCAGAAGTCATATGCCATTCGTCTTCACCGTCCGGACAGTCGCTAATTCGGTCGTTAACCCATTGAAATGGAATGCAGTGTTTCGATATCGGGCAGATGAAAACCTTCGGTCCGCCGCAGGCAACTGTAGTGCGGTCTAAATTCGAGGTAGCTTTAGTATTAGCATAGTCACCGTTTCTATGGAAACTATGAGTTACTGTAGACAGCAGTTGGCGATGCTGTACTCATCGGCCATTCGTCTTCACCATCCGGACAGTCTTTGACCTTGTCATTGACCCAGGGCAGCGGGATGCAAACTTTGGAAATCGGGCAGATGAACTGGTTGACTCCACCGCAAGCTTGCGTCGGTCGAGCTGCAGAAACGAGCAAACTTTGAAATCATAATAAAACGGTAATGTTCGGGCAGATCTTACGAGCAATGGTCGGCTGGATGGTCGAGTGAGGCCATTCGTCTTCACCGTCCGGACAGTCTTTGACATGGTCGTTCACCCAAGGCAATGGAATGCACAGTTTGGAAATGGGGCATACGTAAATGTTCGTTCCTCCGGTGCACGGCACTGTGCCTCTTGCTGCAAAAAATTTGCAACGATTTGCAGGATTTCCGTACGTTCCAGCATTACAGACTCATTACTTGTTGGCACTATAGTTGACATCGGCCATTCATCTTCGCCATCCGGACAGTCCACTACCCCGTCGTGAACCCAGGGCATTGGTATGCATATTTTCGATATGGGGCAAACGAAAATCTTCGAAGTGTTCGTTGTTGTATTGCACGGTATCGGTTGCTTAGCTGGAAAACAAAAAAGTCGTCGTTTATAGAAGAATTCTGGGAATGGAATGATGGCTTACTTGTAACAAGTGGCTTAGCTGTTGAGGTTGGCCATTCGTCTTCGCCATCTGGACAGTCCCTTATACCGTCGTGAACCCAGGGCTTCGGAATGCAAACGCCAGATATCGGGCAGACGAATACATTGCTAACATTGCACGATACATATTTCCGGGCTGTAAGTTACGGAAATCGTTAGATTTGTTGCACAAATCAACGAGGTTCGCGTCAGTTTTTTACTTGTTGGTGCCGCTGTCGTTGTCGTGTCCACGTTTCTTGGTAAAGTGCACTGGAATCCGTCGCCGATGTAAGGCGGAATGCAAGTGCAAGCGTAATTTCCGTCGGATAAATCGGTGCAATTGGCGTATGGACGATCGCACTCGTCCAACTGTAGAGCGCACATTTGGACTACAGTTTGTTTTTCGTCTTCGCCATCGGGACAATTTTTGTTTCCGTCCAGAACTTGCGTTCTCAGGATGCAGGTACCGCTGATCGGACACACCCATTGTGTAGTCGTGTTGCATTTGACGGGGCTGACAGTTGTAACGTTGACTAGAAAAATGAGCAAGTCAGCAAGAAAGCTGCAGCCACTTGTGCAAATCGACATCGTTAAAGATTAGCTAGCAGCCAGATGCGCCGCAAAGTTGCTTGCTTTGCATAGTTTCGAGTTGTTATTTCGATTGAACTTTGACAAAAGTTTGATTTACCTATTGTACAAGTTAAGCCATCACCAACGAACGGAGCGAGACATTTGCAGTCGTAGTTTTCATCGAGATCTGGCCCGTCGGTTGGTATCAAGCATTTCGCGTGTGCATCGCAAGGATTTGGCACAGTGTAGCATGGATCTTGAAATAAAAAACAAAACTTTGCACTGGACATTCGAGATTCCGCGCACGATTAACAACTTACGTAAATGGCAAGTGTTCTCTGTTTGGTAATAGTTTTGATTACATTGGCAATAGTAAGTTCCGTCGTTGTTCGAAATGCAAGTGGCGTGAGGATCGCAGTCTGCCGTGCGGTAAATGCAGGGATCTAGCAGGAAAATCGAATTTTAAAACAAAATTCTGGTGCTGGTAAATCGCTAGTCGCGCCGTTACCAGCTACACAGTTGACTCCGTCGCCGAAGAATCCTTCGTCGCATTGGCAACTATACGCCGGGGTCAGCGACTTATCTGCCGCCTGCTTAGGAGTGCAAGCAGCGTTTATCGAGCAGTTATCTTTGCCAGTGGAGCACGGATCTACGGGCAAACAGGAACTATAGTTGCAAAAGATTGTTCACATTGCATCATAAGGGGACATATTACGTAATACGCATTGACCGCTGATGATGAAATAGTTCTTCGGGCATGCGC
Source organism: Prionchulus punctatus (assembly GCA_034698125.1). Lineage (NCBI taxonomy): Eukaryota > Metazoa > Nematoda > Enoplea > Mononchida > Mononchidae > Prionchulus > Prionchulus punctatus. Next base: position 11,546 of record JAQGBA010000324.1, on the reverse strand, counting down.
ACGAAAAACTGCCGTTCTGATAGCTAAAGCAGACTTTATCCGATGTACAGTTGTGAGTGTTGGATGTGCACGGATCTTGAAAAGCAAGCACCGATTATTTGCTGAAAATAGTTGATTTGAAGTGGCAATTTGTACCTGCAACGCAAACGCCATTGACACGATAGTAGCCAGATTTGCAATCGCATCGATACGTGGCATTGGTCAGCGAAACGCAGACTTCGGTTGTAACGTTGCACAGGCCTGGTTTCGCGGCGCACATGTCTGCAGAAAACAAGAAACGCTTCAGATTTCTAACGTTTGGGTGCATATTTCGATTTCGTACCGCTGTAACAATTGTACCCGTCGCCGACGTAGCCAGTTTTGCAGAAACAGTTGTAAGTCAATTGCTGCGGATCGCTGACGCACACAGCATTCACCGAACAGTTGTTCGAGCCACTCTCGCAAGCTCCTGCAAAAGCAAAAAATGTGCGCTGGCTAGCAACTTATCAAGAACTTCTATTCGACTTACCTTTGTAGCACTGAGAGGTTTGATCATCTGAATCGCCGTAGTAGCCGTCCATGCAAGTGCATCTGAATGACGTGGCCAGCTGGGCTGTGTTGTCCCGCGTCCAGTAGAATGAATTGCAGTAAGCATTTTTCGCGCACCTTTTCTTACCTTGAGCGCACAGATCTACAAAAAAACAAACAAAAAAACGGTGCTGCCCCAAGCGCAAAGTATGACATGGCTGGTCATTATACCAGCTGCACAGTTGATTCCATCTCCGACGTAGCCAGTGTTACAAATGCACTGGAAAGACGAATTCTTGGGCTCGCATGTTGAATAGTTGGAGCACAGCGAGCACGACCGCACAACTGGTTTTAAAGTTGTAGTCGACGGAATAGTTGTCGTATTCTGTGTCATGACTGTGTACCGAGTGGTCGTTGTATTAATCCATGGAGCCGGCGTCGATGGGCAGAGGGGCAATGTCGCCTCTGAAGCAGTTGCAGAAAAAATTGCAGCTGAGTTGCAGCCGACTTGCAACTACTTCCCGACTTACCCATATTATGGCATTTATCAGCAGCTGTTTCCCTGGATACGCACTTGCAGCCTGAACATCAAATCGCAATCATCATCGACTGTCTATAGTCACATGCAGATTTCAAGTTACCATCGCAGACGACTTCGTTTGGCCAGCAGGTTTCGTCGATGCCATCGTCGCAGTCGAACACGCAGTTCTGCCACACCGACTCGTAGTCCAAACAAGTTCCGTTACCGCAAATGATGAAAAATCCGTCCTCGCCATTGCAAGTTTTCGTTATTCGATCGACCAGACCTGCACAGCCCGAAGGGCAGGCGATGAGCAGGCGAAAAAACAAAACTCACTTCCGAAACTTTGAATAACTTACGAGCGTCAGGGTCGTAACAGAGACCTGGCGGATACGTCAGTTGTCCATAAACTGTAGTTGTAGGAGCTGAAAAAGTTCCGAGTCTAACTTAGCATGTCAACTATAGAGATAGGGAAACATTTAGTGGAAGTCAAAGTTGTCAAAACTTGGCTGAAGAATACAGTCTGAAGCACCTTTTGTGGTAACACTTGTATCGGATCCTAACGATTTCCGAGTTGTAGACGATCCAGATGTGGTTACAACAGTCGTACTAGATTGCGATGCTACAAAAGCTGTTACGATAGCAAAGCAGGAAAGAAGGAAAGCATTGAAAGTGAAGTAAATATTACAATACTTTTTGGAGTTGTAGTTGTAGACTTAGTTGTAAGAGTTGTAGTCGACTTAGTTGTAAAAGTTGTAGTCGGCTTAGTTGTAAGAGTCGGAGTTGTAGACTTAGAAGTTGGAACTGTAGCTGTAGATTTAGAAGTTGCAGTTGTAACTGTAGACTGAGAAGTTGCAGTTGTAGCTGTAGGCTTAGACGTAGCCTTGGAAGAAGTGGAAGATGTTTTCACAGTCGAAGTACTCGTTGAAGAAGCTGCAAATGCTAACAAATAAGCAAAAAAAGCAAAATGGCAAGCCACTCAAAGTAATTTCTTCTTCATGAACCCGTTTTTTCATACTTGTCGGCAACGTTAGTGTAGTAGTTGTAGTTTTAGATGTAGTCGACGAGTAAGTGCCTGTGGAAGTCCTACCAGTCGATGTAGTCGACTGTGAGGCTGTAAAAGCTGATTGAATTGCAAAGCAATAGGTCAAAAGTTTGTTTTATTTTCAATTTACCAGCTGGAACAGTCGAAGATTTAGTTGTCGATGTTGTGTAGCTGGGAGTTGTAGAAGTATTATTCCAAGGAGCAGTTGGCATCGTACACAAGGCGAAGACGTGAGCTAGAAATTACAAATTATATGTTACAGCAAGCGAACTAGCTACCTATCCGGCCAACAACAGTTACCTGGCTCGTGGCAAGTTTCTGTGGCAAGTTCTTGCGAAACACATTTGCAGCCTAAATTAAACTTGGCTAGTGATTGTAAACCCGGACTACGTTGCCAAATTGTGCCCTACCGTCACACCATAGTTCACCAGGCCAGCAAGTTTCATCGATGCCATCGTTGCAATCGAGATTGCAATCTTGCCATTTTTCGTGATAGTCGACGAGAGTGCCATCGCCACATCGAATGTACATACCAGTTGTATTACGTACGATGCGATTAAACAATTCTAAAAAACAAAAATAATGTTTGCTATTTATACAAGCAAGTAGGGCATAGTGGCGCATTACGGTCGTTAGGATAGATGCATGGCTTCTGGAAAGAGATCGTGTGCACTTGACCAGGAATCGTAGTTGCAGTTGTAGTTGACGAAGATGTTGTCGATGAGTGAGTGGTGGATGTAGTCGACACTGTAGATGATGTGGAAACTCCAGGCGGAGGAGTTGTCGTTATTGTTGTCGTTGTGTTCCAAGATGGGGTTGATGTTGGGCATATAGCGAACACGTGAGCTACAATACTTGCTGAGTTAGGAAACTAGCTAGCAAGCTAATTATGTAAGATTTACCTGGTTCGTGACATAATTCACCAGCGACTTGTTTCGAAACGCATTTACAGCCTGTGCAAAATAAACTTAAGCTGAAACTCGTAAATAGGAAACACCTATTTGCACTTACCATCACACCATAGTTCGTCGGGCCAGCAAGTTTCGTCGATGCCATCGTTGCAATCGAGCTTGCAATTTTGCCATGTCGAATTGTAGTCCACGCAGCTGCCATCGCCGCAACGAATGAACATGCCATCCTTACCATTGCAAGTCGTTTGAACTCGATTGATGAGTTCTACAGAGCACTATCAAGTGTATCAAGTTCAGACAACTATCATGCGAATGCAATTGCTTACGGTCATTTGGATTGATGCATGGTTTTGTGAAGTTGATTGTTCGAGCTGTGAATGTTGTTCGAGAAACAGTTAATGTTGTAGTTGAGCTGAGTGTTGGAACAGTTGCGGATGTTGTTGTAGATGTACTCGACGTTGTGGATGTGATCATCGTTGGCACTGTATGTGTGGTAGTGGTAGCTGCAATTTTATTAGTATAGATGAAGTACTCTATCGCGATTAAAGATGACAATAATCAGTACTTGGTGACATGTAAGGAGCAGTTGTAGAACAATAGACTGGTGTTGCTAAAAACAAACGTGTCAGTTGGTTCAGGTGCAAAACGTGTCCCGTCTCACGAACTAACCTGTATTGGAGCATTGGTCATCAGCGTCTGCTTTTGAAACACACTTGCAACCTGCAACAATGCAACCAAGACATGTTATTATGTATCCTGCAAAGTATATGAATGTTACCATCGCAACGAATTTCGTCTGGCCAACATGTTTCATCAATGCCATCATCACAATCCATCTTACAGTCAGACCATGTTTCATGGTAGTCAACACATGAGCCATTGCCGCAAGTGATGAACATGCCCTCTTCACCATTGCATGTTCTTGTAATCCTGTCCATGAGGTCTGCAATAGAAAGGTTTATTCATGATCTCTATAACATGTTTGCAAAGACAGTGACAGTAACTCTTACTGGCTTTCGTAAGAAGACAGGGCGGAACGTACGTTGCTGAAAAAGGAAGAAAACATTTTATTTACAATCACCAAACAAAAAGGCTTGTTGACTATTATTTCATCAACTGTTCAATGAAATCAAATCAGATTTCGATATCCAACAGTTCATTTCCAAAACATTGGACGCATTTCAATTTAGTTATATTCAATGCAATTGTACCAGCTGTCCCTATGGGCCTTGTGGACCCAGTATAGGGGGTCGTGGTTGTAGTAGACCCAGTATATAGACTTGTAGTTGTTGTTGGACCAGTGTAGGGGGTCGTAGTTGTTGTAGACCCGGTGTAAGGAGTTGTGGTAGTTGTAGACCCAGTAAAAGGAGTTGTAGTAGTAGTTGGACCCGTGTAAGGTGTAGTTGCGGTTGTAGTGCCTTAATGCTTACTCAATTACAGTACAAAATACACTGCCTTAAATTGGATTACTAGTATAAGGCTTTGTTGTAGTTGTAGACCCAGTAAAAAGAGTTGTAGTAGTAGTTGGACCCGTGTAAGGTGTAGTAGTGGTTGTACTGCCTTAAAGGTTACTTGATTATCATACATTACATGGTAATACATTATGGTCTGGAACTGAATTACCAGTATAAGGCGTTGTTGTAGTTGTCGATCCAGTAAAAGGAGTTGTAGTAGTAGTTGAACCCGTATAAGGGGTTGTAGTTGTTGTACTCCCTGTATAGGGTGTTGTAGTTTTAGTAGTTCCTGTAGTAGTCGTTGTAGTCGGGCCTGTGTACGGAATAGACTTCGTAGTGCTTCCTTAAGAAATATAGAAGAGTATGCAAACAGCAAAGAGAAACACAAGAGAAGTAGAGCATAAAAGACAGATAAAGTACAAGCAATGAAGTCAAGAATAGGTGCAAGCGTTGATTAACGAGCAGATGTACCCGTGAAAGGAGTTGTTGTTGTGGTTGATCCTGTGAAAGGAGTTGTTTTTGTAGTAGTAGATGTGGTAGTTGAACCTGTATAGGGAGTTGTTGTTGTCGTTGGTCCGGTGTAAGGGGTAGTTGTAGTTGTACTGCCTAAATATAGTTATTGCTTTAAAGCTTGAGAAAAAATTTATAACTATGTCTTCAAGGACATTTGCCATTTTTTTAGGACACAATGGTACTCAGAAGATAATTTTAATCTCATACATTGTCGAAGAATGCAGTTTTACGGGGTAAATTAACTAGTTTTATTGCTGATAATGCATATATTTCTCTACAATGGTGTCGAATTGTAACACCCACCTGTGAAAGGGACACTTGTTGTAGTTGATTTTGTATAAGGAGGTGTTGTAGTTGATGCACCCGTAAACGTCTGTGTAGTTGTGGTTGAGCCTGTATAATGAGGTGTAGTAGTAGTTGTTCCTGTATAAGGAGGTGGAGTAGTGGTTGAACCTGTATAATAATATGTTGTGTTCAATGAGGGTGGGAACAAGTGTGTTGGTTGTTGAACCTGTAAAAGGTGGTGTAGTAGTTGTTGTTCCTGTATAAGGAAGAGTAGTTGTAGTTGTTCCTGTATAAGGAGGTTGAGTAGTACTGGAACCTGTATAACAATATGTTGTGATAAAAAAACTCTGTAAAGAGTGTATTTGATGATGAACCTGTAAAAGGTGGTGAAGTTGTGGTTGTTCCTGTATATGGAGGTTGAGTAGTAGTTGAACCTGTATAATTTTGTGCTATGATTAATGTGTCTCTGTAAAGAGTGCATATGTTGCTGAACCTGTAAAAGGTAGCGTTGTGGTGGTTGTTCCTGTATAAGGAGGTGTAGTAATTGTTGAATCTGTGTATTGACTTGTTGTAGAAGTTAACCCTAAATGCGCAGAGAGTTTAACACATGTATCATGTAAAGATCCACCTTATTATTGTTAGATGTGTTTTAGCTGGGTGTCGTAAGTTACAACCAGCTTTAATACCAGCTTTATGACTAATTAATGATGTGTCATGGTTGCAGTTATTCACTTGGCTGGTACTTCAGGACCTGATTTCCGATGGGCGTTCTCAAGAAGTGACATGAATTTAATTCATGATCTTGATTGAATCGTGGCAAAAGTGGCAAAAGTCATGTTACATGTTGATATCGTGAAGTTAACAAAATGTAGAGTTAGGGTAACATTCTTCCTGCCCTAACTATTGACAATTCCTTCAGTTATGACAAGGTTGGTGTTTAACTTCAATTGTTTACCAGTAAAAGTTGTTTTTATCGTAGTTCCTGTGTTTTTCGTGGTTGAGCCAGTTAAGGAAGTCGAACTTCCTAAAGCTAATATTGTATTAACAGTCAATATTATAAAAATATGAAATTATTAAACCGGTATTAAGTGTTGTAGTTGGTATGCTCCCTGTTCCAGTTGTATAAGAACTAATTTTACTGGTGAGTGAAGTCGTAGTCGGCTTGGTTCCTGTTACACTCGTACTGGTACTAGTTTGACTTGTAGTCGATGGTTTGGTCCCTGTTACAGTTGTACTAGAACTACTTTGAATAGTTTGTGAAGTTGTTGTTGGTTTGCTCCCTGTTACACTCGTACTACTAATAGTGTTGGAAGTTGTAGACGGTGTGCTTCCTAAAATGTGAGTGTGTTAGAGTAAAAATGTTTAGTGTGACCTACAACATTAACAATACCAGTAAGGTGTGTCGATGTTGTTGACACAGTAGTTCCAGTAAAGGAAGTGGTAGAAGTGGAACCTGCAAATTTCCACAGTAAGGAACAGTAGAAAGAAAAGCAAAATGTTTGTGAATCAAATCATTATTCAAATTCAGCAAAGCAGATTTTAAAGAAGAGTTTGGAAGGACACGCAATACAGTTGAAACCCTATCCGATGTTATCATGTCAAATTAAGATGATAGTGAAGAAAATAAACAATTATTCGATCCCTCGCTCGTTTGTATTAACAAGTGTATACTAGCTACTGTTGGGTTTTATTTTCCTCAATGTTTTTGTAGTTGTTAGTGGAGCTTCAATATTTAATATTCTATATATTTCTCTTAATTTTCTTAATGGGAACGGACTTGGGCAAGCAGATCATTTATAGGTACGGGAGGTTTATTCTAAGATCCTGGTCAAGCCTTGCCTTTAGTTAGTGTTCTACCTGTAGTTGTTGTTCCTGTACCAGTTGTCGTGGTAGTAGTTGTAGTTGAACTACAATTGTTGGTACAGTTTTGATAGAATACTGTTGGCGGTGACAATGTTGATGATGTTGTACTTGTGCTACAATTGCTGGTACAGTTTTGATAAAATATTGTTGGAGGTGACAATGTCGCACTGGTAGTTGGAGTCAATTTTTGAGTTGTTGTAGTTCCTGTAACCGTTGTACTTGTCGTACTAGTGCCAGTAGTAGTTGTGCCAGTTCCAGTTGTTGTAGATTTAGTTGAAGTTGTGGTACCTGTTGTAGTCGTACCAGTACCAGTTGTGGTAGGGATGGTGGTAGTTGACGTAGTTGTTCCTGTTACAGTAGTTGTGGGTTTACTGGAAGTAGTTGTTCCAGTAGTAGTTGTTCCTGTTACAGTAGTTGTGGGTTTACTGGAAGTAGTTGTTCCAGTAGTAGTTGTCCCTGTACCAGTAGTTGTGGGTTTACTGGAAGTAGTTGTTCCAGTAGTAGTTGTTCCTGTACCAGTAGTTGTGGGTTTACTGGAAGTAGTTGTTCCAGTAGTAGTTGTTCCAGTTCCAGTAGTTGTAGATGTCGAACTTGTTGATGTAGTAGTACCAGTGCCAGTTGTGGTAGTAACTGTTGGTGTGGTAGTACCAGTGGTTGTTGTTCCAGGCTTCGTTGAAGTAGTTGTACCTGTAGTAGTAGTACCAGTTCCGGTAGTAGTAGTGGCTGGTGGCTTTGTAGAAGTAGTAGTTACAGTAGTAGTTGTGCCTGTACCTGTAGTTGTTGAAGTGGTTGAAGGTGTCGTTCCTGTTCCTGTGGTTGTTGATGTTGATGCTGAAAGGGAAGCAAAATTTTAGCACATTTTGGGCACAGGTGTCTGCTTTAACAGCTCTGTTATCTTCTTCAAGGTACTTCGCTGTGAAAGCAGTTTTTCAAACGATTTTATTAAAGGGAACATACCTCGAACATCAGTAGAATCTTTCCATGGACTAAACTATACCAAACTTACAAACATGCTAAGCTTAGCAAACAAGTGTTTGTGAAAATACATGACGGAATAGTGTGCAGTACATATTGATAAAAACACAAATAAAAAATGACTCTAAAACTATGAATCATTACTTACCATACAGAAGAGAGAAATAAAAGTTGTAGTACATATAAGTCTAAAATTAGAATGCAAATAGGAAGCAGAGCATCACGCTTACCAATACCAACCACCTCGTATGAAATCTAACTTTGAAAATTTTCATATCCTGTTGATATACATGCATGCTTACTTGAAGAAGTAGATGTCCCCTGAAAACAGGTATAAATCATGGTTATGTATTCAAAGTAAAAATAAACCTCTTTATGATGAGATTCACTACAGCGGATAAACTTACACAATTGTTGGTGCAGTTAGAATAGAATATTGTTGGAGATGGCAACAGCGCAACGGTTGTCGGAGTTGTACAGTTGACAGTGCAGTTTTGGTACGAAATTGTTGGAGATGGCAAAATCGTAACAGTCGTTGGACTTGTACAATTGTTGGTACAGTTTTGATAGGCAATAGTTGGAGATGGTAATATTGTAATAGTAATTGGACTTTTTGGTGGTGTCTTGAAAATAATGTCATTAGAATATGTGCGTCCATTGGTGAAGAGATGCAGGCACGACTTACTGTAGTAGTACTTCCACAATTGTCAACACATTTTGTAATTATCGTAGTTTGTGATGGCAATAACCCAGTGGTTGGCGTGCTTGTTGATGAAGTGCTAACTAGGTTAGTCTTAGTAGAGGCAGTTGTCTTGAAAATAATAAGTGGTAAGTCTATGTCGTCTACAATAACATTTGCAAAGAACATGGCATAAGTCGATTAACATACCGTAATTGAGGTACTGCTGCAGTTGTTGACACATTTAGTAACAATAGTTGTTGGCGAAGGCAACAAACCAGTGGTAGGTGAACCCACTGTTGATGTTGCTGAAGTTAGCACAGGGACAGTTTGTGTTAGTTTAGAGCTTTGAGATGTTGGTTTCACTGTTGTTGTTGTTACTGTTGAGCCATTAATGACTACAGTAGTTGTCGTTGAACTTGTCAATACCGAACCAGTCTGTGTTGGCTTAGTAGTTTGAGTAGTTGATGGCACTGTCGTTGAAATTGTAGTCGTCGAACCACATGTGCCATTTGGGCAATTTGTATAAAGAATGGTTGGTGAGGAAAATTCTCCAGCTGTTGTCGGTGGTTGCGAACCGCTGAGTGTTGGCTTAGTGGTTTGCGTAGTTGGTGACGAAGTTGTAGTTCCGCAAGTGCCGTTTGTGCAATTCAGATAAATCATTGTCGGTGAAGCGAATACTTGAATAGTTGTAGGCGGTGATGAACCAGTTTGTGTTGGTTTAGAACTTTGAGATGTTGGCAGAACAGTTGTTGTACCTGAAACAATGGTTTTATTTAAACCAATTGTACATTATTGCTGAGCAGGTTTTTACTGACTTGTTTGTGTCGTCTGCATTGTTGAAGTTGATGATGTTATGGTAGTTGTTCCGCAGTTTCCGCTTGTACAGTTCAATATAACAACAGTAGGTGAAGAAATTACACCATTTTGAACTGTAGGTGGAGGAGTAGTTATCGTCGGACCAGTTTGTGTTATCTTCTTGGTGGTCTGAGCAGTAGTAGTTGTAGTTCCACACACGCCATTAGTACAATTCAAAATTACAACTGTCGGTGAAGAAATCACACCATTTTGTACTGTTGGTGCTGGTGGGGTTGTGGTCGAAGTCGCCTAAATGACGGAATTGCGGTTATTACAAGATATCAAGATATCTATGAATTGGACAATGTTTTGTCAATGCATTTACTTACTATCGCAACAGATGTTCCACAAGTGCCACTTGTGCAGTTTGTAATAACGTTGGTCTGTACACCCAGTGTACCAGCAGTTGCAGTACCAGTGGGTATTGTTGTCGAACCTGTTACAATGTTTGCTGTTGTGGATGATCCACAATTACTACCAGAGCAATTCATTGTTACAAGGTTCACGTTTGATCCGATGGTACCGTTGCCAACAGGCGGTGTCGTTGAACCAGTTACATTAGTCGCAGCTGTTGTCGTCCCACAATTGCCAGTGCAATTTGTTGTAACAATGTTTACGTTCGTTGCTATTGTACCAGTGCCAGTATACTGTGTTGTTGAACCAGTTACACTGCTTGCCGTTGTGGTTGATGCACAACTACTTCCAGAGCAGTTTGAAGTAACAATGTTTACAGTCATTCCTATTGTGCCAGTGCCACCAGTATTTGAACTGGCAGTTGTTGTTGGTGACGTGCCACTAAATATTTGTGTTGATCCACTGGTTAGTGGTCCGTTAGTATTTGCTGTTGTAGATGCCGTATTAATTACCTGCGTTCAGTGTAAGTGAATTATCTTATCCCTTTGTTGTTAACTGTGCCCTAACTAGATATTATGACTGCTACTTACTGTTTGAGTTGTAGGTGAACAAGTACCATTTGTGCAGTTTGTGGTAACCAGGTTTATTGATGGACCCAAAGTAACAGTAGAAACTGATGGTTGACTTCCTGTAACTTTAGTTGTGGAACCTGAATTTGCAAAAAGAATTAATGACAGATAGGAAAATTCTTTATAACATTGTAGTTTGTAACAAGACCTGTTCCAGTTCCTAGCATAGAAGGTGTTGTGCTTGCAGTATTAGGTGTTGTCGATGTTGTGCTCCCTGTGTTAAGGGTAGTTGTTCCAGTTCCAGGAACTGTCGTTGTTGTACTTCCAGTTTCTCCTGGTGTTGTGCTAGCTGTATTTGTGGTTGTCGTTCCAGTTCCTGGAACTGTCAACATTGTGCTCGCTGTGTTCATTGTTGTCGAGCCAGTAAAATGCGTTGTACTCGCAGTATTCATTGTAGTAGTGCCGGTTCCAGTAACTGGTTGCGTTGTGCTTGCAGTATTTTTTGTTGTCGAACCAGTTCCTGGAACTGTTGAAGTTGTAGTTGCTGTGTTCATTGTCGTAGTTCCAGTTCCTAGAGGTGTAGTGCTTGCTGTATTAACTGTTGTAGATCCTGTACCAGGAATTGTCGACGTTGTTGTTGCAGTGTTCATTGTTGTAGTACCAGTTCCTGGAATTGTTGATGTTGATGTGGCAGTATTCATTGTTGTAGTTCCAGTTCCAAGCACACTTGGTGTCGTGCTTGCTGTATTCACAGTTGTTGTCCCTGTTCCTGGTACTGTTGGAGTTGTTGTTGCTGTATTTAGTGTTGTAGTTCCGGTTCCCGGAATCGACGAAATTGTCGTTGCAGTATTCAATGTTGTAGTCCCAGTTCCAAGCACAGTTGGCGTTGTGCTTGCAGTATTCGCAGTTGTTGTCCCTGTTCCTGGTACTGTTGGGGTTGTTGTTGCTGTATTTAGTGTTGTAGTTCCGGTTCCCGGAATCGACGAAATTGTCGTTGCAGTATTCAATGTTGT
>JAQGBA010000323.1:0-41009 GCA_034698125.1 Prionchulus punctatus | reverse complement strand
GTTAAAATTTCTTGCCCATACAATTACTTTGTAAAAAGTTATAACCAAAAACTAAAAACGGGAACTTACCACGCACCGTGTACAGTAGGGTAATCACTCTAACGAGAATTTACTGTACCACAATTCATAATTCACAATTCAGACACAATTTCTTGAAAACAAGAAAACAGTGAAGTATTTCAATTACCTGATGTTTAGAAATCAGAAATATTATTTGGTAAACGGTTACTGTTACCTGATTTTTTGTTGTCAGTTGATCATTCTCTTTCTAGCAACTAAAGAGTATTCTTACTGCAAGTGTACCACTGACAGAAGACCACTCCAGGGATGTTGCAATCAATCGCAGTGCTCCAATAGCTACCTTGCCCAACTGACCACCATATGCAAATACTATTCGTATTCGGTTGCTTTGGCGCCCAATACGTAAATGACCACGGTGTACCATCGTTCCAATGAGCAGCAGTACCTACTTGAGTACCTCCGAGCCACATTGGAGCTGGTGAACTATCCGCTCCTGATATCCCAACAGTACTAAAATTGAGGTACTTTTCACATCTAATATTTCAAAAAAGAATGTCTCTATTACTATGCATAATTAACAACTGACTGCCATTCGTTCAAATTGGAAAAAGAGGGTAGCCATCCTCCATTGCTTTGACACGTACTTACAGCTTGACTGTATAGGTCATTAAGGTATTGCTATCCAATGGATTTAGATAACAGAGTCCACCCAAGTTAATCCAATTCGTCGGACAATCTGTAAGTTTGAAACTTTACTCAAACTAGTAAAATAGTAAAAGTAATCTTCAGACCCATGTTAAAATTGGGTTCATTGCATCGACTACTTCCGGCAGTCACTGTTGGCGGCGACGGATCTGCAAAAACAAAAACAAAATGTCATTCATATTCATATTCGCTACCAATTTAAGCAGCCATGGACACACAAGGTATATTTAATCCGCAGTCCATTTGGCAACCCAAGCAACCGACTGTCATCATGCAACTGGCGTTTTTCAGAAAATCACCATCGGTAAAAACATAACCACACTTTCCGGGTGGCATATTGTTTGTGTAGTCCATGCTGTTATTCGATAGTAAACTTTGATCGCTCGGATGACGGCTGGTACCATTAATACTCTTGTAAAGTCCGACTGGGGCATTCCGAGCGTTTTTCAGATTTGCAATTGGCCTGTAAATAAGGATTAAAGCTCATTTCAAAATCCAAAAAAATCAAGAAGCAAGTTCATTTTACGCTACAGCTTGTTGAAGCAACAAAATTTCCTGGTCGTTCATAAATTCAGGCAGTTTCGTTCGATTATCCGCATTGAGACATTCCTGTTGCGCGGATAGCCAGTTCACCGGATGATCTGGTATCACTAACAAGTAGCAATGACAGGGCATGGTGGGTACAGGTATCCAGTCGCCTTGTTCGCATACTACAGCTATAAGCAAGAACAAGCTGTTTTTTACGTATATTAAATTTCGTAAGCCACATCGCTACTTGCAATTGGTAGTGTGACATTGGCTAAAAGAGCAGGAACAGTAACTGGTATCTCTACTTCGAGAAGTCCGAATGACTCGGTGAACAAAACGAGGAAGCAGAAAATCCTCGTTAGTCGCCATTTACGCGACATCCTCGAATGATATCTTCTGTCAGCACAGCTCGATGAAATATGATTGAAGCATACTAGGAATAAATTTGTAGGTTTTTAAATTCAACGATCACCTCAGATTTGTGATACGCGTTGCCTCGCTATTAAATTATGTTACCATCACAAAATTCGAGTCATTGGAGAAATCATAATAATGAAAAGCATTAAGTAATTTAAATAGAATTTCGTGTATTGTTTGAACTTTACCGGGCGAAGAACAGATATACAGTAGTCACAATCTAAAAATGTGTAAGAAAAAGGGCGGCAGCGGTAACAGTTGTCTGCACATATTGCGATCTTGACTAATTAAAACTGTCGAGCCGATCTCTTTTCTCTCCCTTGATGATGGACACTATAAACGTTTTCAATGTGATTGTTGTTTTAAATAATATCGAACCTGTTTTGGAAAATTAATCAATATGACAACTAAATTTGGCGATAACAAATAGAAAACCAAATATGGAAAAATTTTAATAAAAAATTAAGTGAATTATTCCGATTTCAATATGAACAATATTTTTATGATAATTTAGCTTTCACTTTTCACAACTGTGACTGTCCAAAAAACGATATTGAAAATTATGTACGTTATCCTGCAAATCAAAATATACTTCAGAGAAAATAGTGTAGTTTAGATTACCATTTACTCACGGAAAAACAATGCGGCAAACAATGTCGAATATTTTAGCCCATCTGGAATTCGTTCCAAAATGTGACAGTTGTTTCTCCGATCCATGCTCAGATTCGTTGCTCAGAATCACCTAAAAATGCAGTAATCAAGTTCCATGCATAAACACGCTATGATTCTGTAATACTGGGTACCATTTAGTTAGTTATTAAAGGAAACTGCAAGATGAAAGTGATCTTCAAAGAGAGTGAACTCAGGGTATCGTGTAATAGCTATTTGAAGCACAAAGCCGTCTTATAAACCACTGGACAAAATGAGATAAGCTATTATCGGTTTCCCTCAAAAGTAGGAACTAGTTAGCGAGAAAGATTCTTGACGCGCGGAAGTCTTTATGGGTCGTTTATATGTAATCTAACATTAAAAAGGTACTTCATGTAATTGCATGTCGTAGCCTCGCGTTTTCATCGATCGCAATACTGTTTTCAGCAAAACAACAAAAACCAACTGCACAAACGCCAAAAAGACGAACGCCACTGTTGTTTCCGTCCATATTCTGACTGGATTATTGTAGGCAACGTTAGCAATCAAGGTTCCGTCAGTCATTAAATGCTAAACAATACAATTTGCTCTTTTACCGTTGGAAAAGCGTGAAAGCCAATTAGGGGCCATTCATAAAGTACGTACCTAGGGGGGAGGCAAGATAAAGCAACAAAAAAGTACGGTGGAGGGGGAGTCAGGCGGCAGCGTATGTACGCTTTTTTTAAAAGCGCGCTAGTTGCAAGGAAAGCGGAAAAATAGACTGTTTCCTGCAACAGAACATTGTTTTTACAAAATCTTGCGCCCAGGGCAGCATTTTTTACCAATAAAAAGCAAAAATTTTGACGATAGTTTTGATGTGGCTTATATTTTCCATCTCAAATCGGTTTAAAACATCATTCGATTTTGCACAAAGATATTCGCCCAATATTATCGATTGACGATGAAGAAATATCGATTTTGCCACGGCATACGAATGATTTGCATATGCCGATTTCTGAAAACATTTTTGATCAGTTTGCTTTGAATCCTTTTAGTGAAATTGAGTAATTTGTTTGTTAGTTTATGTCTTAGCGCTCTTTTTGCCTACCTGCCCTTTGAATCTAGGTTACTTTTTTCTTAACAGTTTGTTATAGGTGACACATCATATCATGTGGTACTGTAGAATGAAAAAAAGATGCACAATATGAAAAGTTGACTTATACTTTTTTAAAGCGCAAGAAATTTACATGTGGAAGGGGGAGGGGGTGTCGCCAGATTTGTACGTCGTTTGTTAGGGGTGTCTGGAAAAAAGTACAAAAGGCGTACAAGGGGAGGAGGGAACCCCAATTTTTCGCGTATGTACTTTACGGATGGCCCCTTATGGGTTTGCGTACATTGAAAAACACCGTGGTCATCAAACAAATCACGCCGATGAATGCTCTGGCAGCGACGTCCTTTGGATCCAACCAAAATGGCACCCACGAAGCAAAAACTATTATGAAACTGTAATGAAACACTTTATGAGTATCCAGCGTCTCCAAACGTTTGAAGCGTAAATTTAACCGTAAGCAGCTATACTCGCCTGAAAAAGCAAACAACTTGCACATTTAGAGCCCATAACTTCAATCGAATTCATATCCGCTCGCCTGTGGTGGTAACTGAGGTGCAATACCCGACTGAAGGTTGGTCGACTTCATACCCCGGCGCACTAACCCTATGTTTCATTTGTACAGGGAACAGCTGCTTCCATTCGTACTTGACGTCTTGATTTGTATAACCATCTAAAAATTCGGCTATGATGAATTTTACGGAAACATACAGTAAGTCTCGGATGTTTCAACGCTTTTCGCTTACAACTGGCTATGTCAATAGAACAAATTTGAGTATCGAACGGATAAACATCGGCGTTCATTGGACAGTAAAACGTAGCAGTAAATCTACAAAAAAAACTCCAGTTAAACATTTCAGTTCTGACTACGGTATGTTCAATTATGCATAATTAGAAATCACACTTTTGACTGTACATTACGGTCCCATCTTTGTATATCCGTATAAGACTATTCGCCCGATCCGAATCTGTTGTAGTGTCTTCGACTTCGTTTTGTAGGAATGTATCCGGCGCCCATATCTTAATCGGTTGACCGGATGCGGAAATCAAATTTATGAAGTCCGGTACAGTTTGACTTCTGTTGGGTAAGCTCATGAAGCTCAACCGCGGATCAACCCAAAACTGTCGAAACGTTAGCAGAACAGTGTGTTCCTGTCATTGGCGTAAAAGTTACTTTTTAGCTAAACATCAACGAACCAGCTCAATAAACAAAATTAAAACAAAAAATACTCACGTGTTCCGCGTCGTTTACTTCAATTCGTCTTATGTAAATGTTTACAGTAACAATTACCGGCCCGCCGCCTGATAAGGAACTGTGTTTTAAAAAAAGGGATTTCCAGTCTTTTTGATATTATTTCCAGCATACCTTCCGCAGTTTTATTAATTCCATTTGGACGAATTTCGCGGGCGTACGGTGCTAACAGAACATTACTTATATAGTAATTCGATAACTGATAACTACAGAAGAAAAATTTGTTTCACAATGTCGTAATCCTGCTATTTTATATAATAAGTACAAAATAAATTCCTTACCCATCTACAATGCACAGCGTAATGATTATTTGAACAAAAACAGGTTGCATTTTGTCATAAAAATTTTTCGAACGGTGCTTAGAAAGCTGTTGCAATTGCCTCGATAGCCTTTAAAATTTGTTTTGCAAGATTTCAACGTTGGAAAATGTTTTAAAAAATAGGTAATTGGATATTTTTGACGTGTCACGCGGCTTGTTTGCAGCATTATCAAATTACAGCTTTTAAAAACTGAGAATCTATAGCTGCGCTAATCCAGCTAAAAATCAGCCATATATCACAAATGCGTGCATGTTCTCTAATTGAAGCTGGACAAATCTACCCCAGCAATCGAGACTGACCTCGAACAGTAGCAGTTTCAGTATTTCTCAGCATCTTTTTAGTTTTTTGGCTTGATTAATTGTCAAACATATATTGAGATATTTTATTTTGCTTGCAGAGTAATTTCTGGTTTTCATAAGATAAAAATTGAAAGACCAAGTTGCCAACTTCAGACATTTTACTAAATTAAATAATCTAAAATATGCTGGAAATATATTTAGAAGCACATGCTCTACTAAAAGGTGAAATAATTCAATTCATAAATCATACATACTGTAGTTGAATTTTACGCTAATTTTCTATCATTGTTCTCTAATCACCAACAATCGTCAAAAAACAATATTGAAAATTATGTATGCTATCCTGCAAATCAACATTAATTCAGTTATCATCGTTTCTCATTTCTCTTTTCAGGTTTTTGACTTACGGAAACAAAACTCGATAGACAATGTCAAAAATTTTTGCCCATTTAAAATTCATTCCATAATATGATCGCTGTTGCGTATCCGATCCTTGGTCCATATCATTAGGCGGTATCATCTGAATATAGAGAATATAGCTGGAAACAAGCATCCACATACAAAATCGCTCAAACACCACTCAACTGTAAGTTTCCCCTACCTCCTCCCTCTCCTTGCCTAAACGCTCCACTCAGAATTTGTTAAGATGGCACAGAATAATTATTATTGAATAGAAATAATAAATGAAATTATATATGCAGTTTAGAAAATGACTAATGTTGGAACTCATTTGAATGGAATATGGGCACAATATTGGAAGCCAAGACTGCTTCATCAATAAGCCTGTTTCATGGTTATATTTTGTGGATGGCTATAGTGTTCGAAATCTACTATTCAATACGTCACGAATTTGCAAGTCGAAGCTACGTATTTTCACGCTTCGCCAAATAGTGGTAGGCAATTCGACAAAGACCAACTGCGCGAATGCCAAGAAAACGAATGCCAATGTAGTTTCCGTCCATATTCTATTCTGTCCATATACAGTGAAGCAAAATTTTCCGCAGAATGTCGTTTGCCTTGAAGTCGAAATCGTTCACATATTTTTTTGATGAAATTTTCCCCATTTGCTTTTGCATTTGTTTATTTTTTTCAAATATGTTTTCAAAACAGTTACTAAATAACTTGAAACAGCAGTCACCTTGAAAATGTGCAATGAATTGCACAGTACGAAGTAAATGTTGATCAACTTTTGTTTGCTTTTTTATACACAGTTCGCAGATTACTAATTTTGAAAATGGCAAACTTTTTTTAGTTTTGAAACGATTTTTGCAATAAGTATAACTGGGCAGACGAATCTGCTCTGATCAGTTTTTTTTGCAAGAAAATGCTATAACATAAATTTCACATTTAAGATCGAATATCTAGCGATGAAGTCATTGAAAAAGTGGTCACTATGTACAATTTTTATTATTGACCAAAGACATATAATTCCAATTAGTCCGGTAAAAATATCATGTTTAATAAAATTAGCACCTTTTGTGTAGGTGTCTACCTTAGATGATGACACAGTAAATCAAATTGAACACATTTTGAGAAGAATGGAAAGGAGCAGGTGACTATTTTTGTTTTAAGTCATCGAATAAACAACTTTTTGTATTCCAGAATCTTATCTTGAACACTAGATTTTTGCAGATCGTACCTAATTTGTGTGTGAGATATTGTACTCTCATGCCCTGGAGTCTTACACGACCAAATCCATTTAAGTTTAACTTTTGCGCAGGAATTTACAGTTCAACTTAGCTTAAGGCAGTATTGCCTTCATCCATGGTTGGCTTAGATGAGTCTTGCAGGCGAAAACACATCGACACTTCCAGATTAATAAATTCGGTAAAGGATCGCGATAAATGTCGCTGGATACATTTTTGCAAAGTGAACTTGAAGATACAGAATCACTGACTCGGATCATACCATTTGTCTAATTTGTATGCACACGTTGATGATACTGCATTGTCCAGTCAGAATTGCTAAGCACTGTTTCCAAAACTGTAACAATTGAAAGCCCAAATCGGTTAGTGCTAATACGTGTTGAAAATTTCTTGAATTCGCTGATGAAAATTCCGGAAGGAAACGTTTTATTTGTAAAAAATATGTAATGTAATTTTTTTATAAACTGATGACAATTGACGAATCAGTTTTTTATACATCAACAACACTGGTAGTCCAGAAAACGGCGTTGAAAATGATGTACGCGATCCTGCAAATCAAAACGACATGCACATGGCGTCAAATTATTGTGTGTATTCATTTTTGACTTACGGAAATAAAACGCGACAAACAATGTCGAAAATTTTCGCCCATCTAGTCGGCGCTCCAGAACGAGACATTTGCTTTCCTGAGTCTTCATCAGTTTCGTTTGCGAGGATCATCTGCGTATTCATCATTTCATATTGGCGGTGAGCTACTCGAGCGTAAGCTAGTTCGTGTAGTTTCCTATATTTTCTTACATCACGAAGTTGCAAGTCGTAGCCTCGAGTTCTTACTGATCGCTGCAGAGTTGACAATAACACGACAAAGACGAGTTGCACGAATGCCAAAAAGACGAATGCCAGTGTAGTTTCCGTCCAAATTCGAACCGGGTTACTGTAGTGAATTTTCTCGATCATGCTACCATCGGTCATCAAATGCTTAAATTTAACAAGCACACTATTTGTTACGGATATCGAGAATATTTTTGCAACTATACGTTAAAGAACACAGTTGTCATTAAGCAAGCCACGCCGATGAATGCTCTAGCCGCAACGTCCAACGGTTCCAACCAGAATGGTACCCAAGAAGCGAACACAATTACGTAACTGTAATGGAATACTTTATGCGTGTCCAACGTCGCCACTCGTTTGAAATAGAAATGTGCCCGTATACAACTGTATTCGCCTGAAAAATGAATACTCTTATTACTGTTACCGTGATTTTTCCAATTGCTTTTTTTGCCAGTCGATGTTTTAGATGAACAATAGGATGATGTAATATTTTTGAGCGCAAATCCCAATGATATGGCGTTTTGGAGCCCTGCTTTCTTTTGTATGCTATCAACCTCTTTCCATACATAACGAATGTCATCACTAGTGAAACCATCTGAAAAATACAAACTAGTGATGTTCACTGTGCAGTTTGCCGAGAAAGATGATATCTGCCTGCGAAATGGGCATATCGCTACTATATTGCGCTGTAAGCCAACTTATATGTCTAATTTGATCACTTACAACTGGCAACATCTATGAAACACTCTTGTTTATCGAATGGATAAACTTCAGCTGACATCGCACACGAAAATGACGCTGTAAATCTGCAAAAAACGTTCATGTACGTTTACTACTGTTTTTCAACTATATTCGAGCATACTTTTTGCTGTACAATACTCTACCACCGGCGTATATCCGTATGAGACTATTGGTCCGATCGGAATCTTCGATAGAGTCTTCGACTTCGTTCTGCAAGAATGTATCCGGAATCCATATCTTAATCGGATCACCAGGTGCGGCAACCAGACTAACGTACGGAGGCACTGTTTGCTGCCCGTTTGCGAAGGATTCGTAGTTCAGTCGAGAATCATCCCAACTTTGTCGAAATGTTAACTGCGCGGTTAGCTTCTGCAATGGATTAATTCAAAAGTGATTGATATGCAAATTAGTGAGCGAGCTAGTTTGAATTTTCATGCTTTAATTAATACTTACGTGTTCTGCATCGTTTACTTCAAGTCTTCTCACCAACATGTTTACTTCAACAACGACTGGTCCACCACATGAAAATAAAGGATATTGAATGAGAAAGTGTAATTTTCATTTGTTTTTCTTGCACAATTAATTACCAGCAATTTTTTTATCTTGGCCGATTGGACGAGCGTTTGACTTGTAATTTGTCAGCAACTTTTCAATGACGTCATGGCTTGGTAACTGATTTCTGTAAAAGATAACTTCAAACAGCTAACAGTTTATGACAATGTTAATTAAATTACCCTTGTACAAAACAAAGTAAAATCGTTAGAAAAGCAAAAACGGATTGCATCTTGCCAATTGACATTTATCCTACGATGACTGCTGTGAAAACCAAAATAGAATAAGTTAATAATATTGTCCTGTCGGATAACCTGTTTAAAAATGTGCTGCCTTTGTTACAATACAGGCAAAATATTCCAAGGTGATAGACATTTAAACTAATTTTGTGGACCTGTTTTCAAAAAGAGAGGAAATTAAGCAAATTTGGCACTTCTGCAATACGTTTGAGACACATTTACAAAAAATTTCGTCAAGCTATTGTAATAACGTGTTGTTTTCGATTATTGACATGAAAACTCCAAAAACAACAAAGTTTGAATTGAATTTTTCGTTGAGCAAGTAACAAAATCAAACTGTTCAAATTTTGCATTGAAACGATATCAAGTCAAAACAAATTGATATCAGCTTATGTGTCTTGTCGCGAAATGAAGTTTTGTAACAATAATCAAACTTGATCATAAAATATGTTTGTTGTAATATTGCGCTAAAAATTTTTTTGATCTGCAGGTATTTGATAATTTTTCGTTCGCGTATTACAAACTACCATAGATTGATCAGCAAAAGTACTCGATAAAAAAATTTCGTAACCAGTTTTGTTTACTTTTGGAAGCCTAATTAGTAAAAAATTAAACTTGCCGGGTAAAAAGTTGAAACGGAATTCATTGGATTTATTTTTCGTAATCCAAAGAAAACCGGCGAGTTATGATGTCGATTTTTTCAAACGGTCCGTTAAGTCCGCCTAATCCGATCGTTAAAAAATTATTAGGATGGAAGAAATCGTCGTCGGACGCGACGAACAACGAGCAAGTGAGTTTTTTTGTTTGTTTTTATATGTTTTGAGTACAATTTTTGTTTCAATGCTTTGATTTTTGCCCTTTCAATAGCGTGTGCAGGATCAAAAATGGTGCGAAAAAGCCGTTAAGAGTTTAGTGAAAAAACTTAAAAAGTCCGGAAATTTAGAAGAATTAGAAAAGGCCGTCACTACACAAGATCCACATTCGAAATGCGTTACAATTCCAAGGTAACGTGTCTATAGCCAACTATAGTTGATATTATTATAGTTGGAATATTACCGACTATAGTTGGCCGTTATTTTCAGCTCTAGTAGGCGGTTATAGTCAACTATAGTCGCCGGTGTCGTAAACTAAGTTGACCATTATAGACAGTTACAGAATTACGCTGTAGGCAATGGTTATTGTTAACTATAGTAGACGATTATTGCTAACTATAGGCAGCAGTTATTGCCCCTTGTTATGCCAATTGCAAGCTGTAGTTGTCAGTCATAAATTATAAGTCAACTACTCGACTAGCCAGTACCAATTTTTTTGTTTTTCAGATCGCTTGACGGGCGACTTCAAGTGTCTCAACGTAAAGGCTTGCCTCACGTTATTTACTGCCGCATGTGGCGTTTTCCCGACCTACAGTCACATCACCAACTGAAGCCGATTCCTCATTGTCAATTCGCTTTCAATTTGAAACGCGAAGAAGTTTGTGTGAATCCTTATCACTACGAGAAAATCGAAAATCCAGGTGAGATTTTTGTTTTTCGACTAAAGGAACGAGTATTTTTGTGAGAACTGTCATCTGGAATATTTTTTTACAGTTCTACCGCCAATTATGGTTCCGAAAAATTCCTCGTTCGCATCGTCGAGCATGTTGCTAAATTCGCAACAAAACAGCGACGACGATTCCGATACACAGTCCGTCGGCTCACCGCCGCCGATCAGCGTCAAAACCGAAAACACCGGTGTCCCGTGCAATGTTTCGCCTTTGTTCCCGCCGAACGCCGGTACGCGACGAATTTAAGACGTTTTTTGCTCGATCGCGGTATCAAAATGTGTTTCTTGTTTTTTCAGAATCCCCTCAAGCCGGTTACATGAGCGAAGAAGGCGAACCGATGGATCAAATTCAGTCGCGTAAGGAACTATAGTTAACTAAACTATAGTCTCATTAGAACTGTAGTCGCTTACACTCGAAATTTGCATCTATGCTTAATAATTTCAGCAACTACCGATTCTACCGATCTGTCTTCGACACCATTGCATTCGCCGACGACTTTGGGTATGAGTTGTGTTTGCGAAATTTTTGATCAATCTCGAGATAACTTTTTTGTTTAGAAAACTACTTTCCCGTTGAATATTGCGAACCGCCGTTTTGGTGTTCGGTCAGCTATTACGAATTGAATCAACGCGTCGGCGAAATGTTCCACGCTAGTCAACCGTCGTTGACCGTCGACGGTTTTTGCGACCCTTCCAACGCCGAACGATTTTGCTTGGGTTTACTGTCGAACGTAAACAGAAGTCCACCCGTTGTCGAAGCTCGAAAACACATAGGTTAGCGCGCAATTTTGTTTTTGCTACGGCATTCTTTCTTTATCTCGTTTTTATTCTCTTTAAAGGTCGAGGCGCTAGATTTTATTATATCGGCGGCGAAGTTTTCGCCGAATGTTTCAGTGAATCGGCGATTTTCGTACAAAGTCCAAATTGCAATCAGCGTTACGGTTGGCATCCTGCCACCGTTTGCAAAGTTCCTCCTGGTGAGCGACTATAATTGTGCACGAACTACAGTTCCATTGGACTATAGACGAAATCTCAATCCACAGTCGTCCGTGAACTATAATCGTCCATGGACTATAGTCGACCATGAACTATAGTCCTCAGAGAACTATAACGCGCTAAAAAACTATTGTCGCTTACCTGCATATCAATTTACAGGTTGCAATATTAAAATATTCAACAATCAAGAATTCGCCCAACTATTATCGGCCAGCGTCGCGCAAGGCTTTGAAACTGTTTACGCTTTGACTCGCATGTGCACGATTCGTGTAAGTTTTGTGAAAGGGTGGGGCGCCGACTATCGTCGGCAAACGATAACGTCCACGCCGTCGTGGATCGAAATCTATTTGAACGGACCCCTCCAGTGGTTGGATCGAGTTTTGACCCAGATGGGCGGCCCGGGACCCGACATCAAGGCGCCAACGAGTTTCACTTAAAAACGTTATAACGAGCGATGATCGAGAAATTTGTTTTTTCTACTTGTGTTACTATGCTTTTTTTTATTGAATTCGTTTTTGTTCCTGTTTTTGTACAATTTCCGCATCGTTTTATTGCACCGAGATTGTAAGTGTAGGGCGATTTTTCGAAGATTATCAGCGGTTTGATTATTTCAACCTAAAGTTGCAAGATCGAGCGATTTTTTTAACCTTCGTGAGGTTTACTTTTTGGTTACGTGCATTTTTTTCGTCCGTTTTTCGATACAATTTTCGTCCGTTGTGTTTGTTTTGTACCTTTTTTTCGTTGAAAACGTTTCAATTTAGTCCCTAGATTAGTTTTATTCGGGCAATTTCTAAACAAAAACGAAAAATGATTATAAATCGCGATTTTCCTGACGGAAAATTTGTTTTTCGCCATTCATGATACCGCGAGACGGGTAATGTTTCGGATTTGTTGTATTTTTTACGTTTTCTTTTGTTTCTACTCGGCGTCGGGAAATTTAGATTTTGGGTCGATTTTTCGTGCAAGAAAAACGTTTTGTTATCTATATTTCATTATAAAGTTTGTTTTAAAAGTTTAACTAATGAAATTTTTTCTTTTAAAATCGGCGTGAAACACTAATACTTATTACAGCTTTGTAGAAAGTTCAGTTAGTTTTTTTGTTTTTTGCTTTTCGAAATATTACTATTTATCTGCTTTCTTTGATTTATGATTATTTTGTTAAAATATACAATGAACTTTTTTGTTTTTTGATATGTTCTGTCGTGAATCGTTTCGGAGTTTGTTTTATCTTTGTACAAATATTTTTGTTTTTTTGCAAAATAAAAACGAAACTTTTTCTACAGAAATTGAGTAATAGAAGCAAACAAACAAGCAAAATGTTGAAACTTTCCGATTTTCTTCAATTTAAAGTGAATTAAGCAGAAAATCGCAAAACTAAATATCGGTGGCGTATTTGATTTTTTCGTGAAAGAAGCCACTTTAAATTGAAATCATCTTTGATTTACTAATATCGCTGGTCGGTTGAGTTTGAATTTCTCACTGCCAAATTAAATAATGCCAAAAGAATCGAAATCGAAAAAAAACGAAGAAATCTCCACAAAAAAGTGCGAAACTAAAAAATCAACGAAATCGGCGAAAAGCGCGAAGAAATCAATTAAAAAAGCAAAACGAATCGAAGCCGCAGCGAAATCCGTACAATTGAACAAAGGCCATCATCGAGTTCAACCGTAAATTATAAATTGCTTTCATTACCGCCAAAAGAACCGGATTCAACGATAATTCCAACCGAAAGGAAATCGATTGGACAAAATGAAAATAAAACAAAAAAAACCACCCGCCGTAAAGACTGTTCAGACAAAATCGCTACTAAAGTAAGCCGAAGATTGATTGAAAATAAAAATTATTGCATTGACCGTCGGTTGTCTACTTTTATTAATTTGCGTAATCGCAATCGCTGCATCGTTACGCGACAGCGAACGAAAAATCTGATAAATTAATTTCGACCCCGCGATGGAAAATATTACGACCGATAAAGCGACTAAAGATACTACGATCGCATCCTCTTCAACGGCGTTTCCAGGTCCGAAGACAATTCGCGATTTACCGAATATGACGAAAGTCTGCTAAATCACAGCTCGTGTTTGATACATCGTGAAAAATATGTCAATAATTTGTCGTGCGGTCTTGCGTCAGAGCTCGTTTCTTGAACATTACATTGCAATTCGTCAGTAAAGTAAAGTAAAGAGTAAAGCTCGAAGTCAGCACTGGATACTATACGCGAGTGGCCGTTGTTGGCTTTCGTAATTATTGCAATTCGTCAATCGGAAAGAATAGTGCTCGAAGTCACTCCTGGATACTACTCGCAAGCGAATTGAATTAATTTACCCGATTATTTGCCGGGCAAAAAAGGTAACGAAACCGGATGGTGCGTTAATGGATCGTGTACAGTACCCGAAAACCCTGAGATATTAGTGGAGTCCGACGGTCTGCGTGTAGTGGATTGGACGGTGGATTGGAAATAGTCGACTCAATAGAGGAATGTTTAAAAACTGTATCTTATGCTGATTTTCGAAACAATACAGACGGCGACATAGGTAACATACCCGATGCATAAAATGACTTTCTTTGCACAACATCGAGTATCTTTTTTGTTTCAGTCGAGGATACAAAGTGACAACGAAATGGTATGCCATATGTGCTTAAATATCGCACTTGCACGAAACCGATGCCCCAACTAGGCGGAAGCTTTTGGTGAATTCAACGACACACATCGTCTTGGAAAGTGTTCATGATTGGCCACTTTATTTTTCTGATCAATGCGAACAGTGTTTGGCAAATCAAAAGAATAATTCGCAGTTTACTTGTGTAACGAAAGTGGTTTCTGTCCATTGACTAATTAATAAGTTGAAGCTAATTTATTATTAAAATGAACAAAATGACAGGCGAATTGGATCCAAATGCAAAATATTACAAAGTGGGCGCTATGTCCGATGAATCGGCTCGGCTGCGCCAACCTTGGGTTACATTTTTATAACAGACTAAAGAATTCTGAAAGCTAAAATTGAAACTAAAAGTGAAATCACGAGGAGCTGAATCAGAGTGATTCAGTCCTCGTCAAAACATAGAAACATTTAAACATAAAATTTATCAAACTGTTGATCAAGATGTTGATCTTCGTTACACATGCAATAAAGCTACTTCGACATTAAAGCCAAATAATGCCTGTTATTTAGACTTAGAAATCGAGAAATCGTTTAAAGACGGAAAAGCTGCGACCGATTTCTTACAATGCTGCTATAGCACAAATGAAACCGTTCGCCGTGGGATTCTGTTTATTCGGTGCTTGTTTACCATTGCTTAACCCTTTCCACTCGACTGTCCCACAAGGTGGGACATTTTTATTTTCTCATTCCGATCGTATGTCCCACACTGTGGGACACATTAGTAGCATACAAGTCTGACGATCGTATGGCCCACTCAGAGGGACATAACGTTATAAAGGGGGATTAACTCAGAGGGACATAACGGTATAAACTGTAAAATATATTCCGATCTGGAGTTAACAATACCAAAATTTTAATCGAGTGGAAAGGGTTAAAGGTTAAAATCGTTTTCTATCGTGCTTGCAAAAAATATTAGTTCTCATTAAAACGCCTGTGTTATTGCTTTTGCGCTATGAGCAATTGGATGAATGGACTAAAATTATTTGAGATCTCAACAGAAAGCAATGATAATTTACTTTATATTTTGCATTAAACAAACATGCTCATTATAAGTTTAAAAAAGCAAGTTTAATGAACACAGTTCAGCTCAAACAACACAACTGTCACGCTTTCGTAATTAGATGAAGCTGACAACCAACTTGTTTTTTGTTTTATCAGACATTGCCTAAAGGGTAGTTGATTTTCAACTGCAACAAAAAACTTCAGCTTTATTTTTGCATTCCGCGTTTGCAATGTTAGCGCATAGGACCGACGCGCCGAGGGAGGTTAACAGTCAATTTTCAGCCAACGCAGATGTCTATAAGGACGTTTGAACACTGTACGAAGCAAACAGTTCCAGTTACGGTATGGACATTGTTTTCGACGTCAACGATAACAATAATAGAGTTTCAATGTGGGCGAGAGCGGCTGACAAGTTAAAAAAATCAACTTCAGTGAAGTTGCAGAACGAGCGTTGAATGAAAAAGACAATTGTCAAGGTTTCAAGATTCAAGATGTAACCATTCCCATAAATCAAGTTTGCCGCCGGTAGGCGGTTAATTATAGTTAAGAACGCCTTTGTTGCGGTCCAATCGGATGGTGCGTTAATGAATCGTGTACAGTACCCGAAAACCGTGAGATACTCGAAGAATGTAAGGTACCATACGCATAAAAAATGACTTTTTTTGCTTGTTTCTGTAGAAGATAAGAAGTTGCCACGAAATCGTACACGCATGCCGCCAGGGCTGAAATATTGCACTTGCACGAAACCGATGCCTAGGCGGAAGTTTTTGCTGGAATTCAACGACACACGTCTTCTTGTGTTCATGAATGGTCGTTTTATTTTTCTGATCAATGCGAACAGTGTTTGGCAAATCAAAAGAATAATTCGCAGTTTACATGCAAGCAAGCTAACGCGACATCGCCGCTCGAGGATACATGTTATTTAGACTTGAAAATCGAGAAATCATTTAAAGACGGAAAAGTTGCCACCGATTTCTTACAATGCTGCTATAAAACTGATAATTCGTTCGCCGAAGGTTATTGTTTATTCGGCGCTTGTGTTTACCAATGCTTAAAAGTTAAAATCGTTTCTATTGTACTTGTAAAAATCATGTTTTAGTGAAATCTTTATGTATATTAAAATAAGTGTGTTATTGCTTTTTGAACGAAAGATAAGCTATCTGCTCAGTTTGAAATCCAATTCAAGAAATTGCACTAATCACTACTGCATCAGCCAAAAATAAGCTTCACAAACTTGTTTGCCACAAGCTAATTAGTCGACGAAACAATAGTGACCGATTTTTTGCTCAATTTTGACTTGTTTTTGCAAAATCTCCAGAAATCAATGAGAATTTTTGTTTTAGAATACCTTCAAATTGCATTAACAATCTGATGATAGTAATAAATTTAAAATAGCACTCTTTAATGAACAAAGTTTCGTGGCAGGCAAATGACACGTTGACGTTTTCATAATTGCATGAACTTGTTTTTTGTTTCATCATTCCGTGCAGCAGATTCTCGAAACATTGCACAATAAGGGTCGTAGTTTCGAGTGCAATACAGTCACATAATGAAGAAGCAACAGCTTTTCTTGATTTTGGCATTCGGCGTTTGCAATGTTAGTCCCCTGGACCGATGTGAGGAGGAAATGGTAACAATCAGATTTTCGGCCGACGCGGAGATCTATAAGGATATGTGCACGCTGTACGAAGCGAACAGTTCCAGTTACAGTATGGACATTGTTTTCGACGTCAACAATAACAATAATAGAATTTCTACGTGGGAGAGGGCGGCTGACAAGTTAAAAGACAGCTTCTTCGAAGTTGCAGTACTACCGCCGACCGAAAAAGACAATTATCAAGGTTTTCTAACCATTCCAATTATGACTGGGTAAGAAGCAGAGCAACTACACAGGGTGGCGCCGGTAAATTAGAACTAACTTCGCTGGCTAATGATATAAATATGACATTATGTTGAGGGCTGTAAGCGATACAGATTAAAGGTGTCTTTATTGTGTTTGTGGAACCACCATTGTTATAATTTTAAACCTTATCATGAGCAGTGAATATGACAAGAGAGCTGCCATTATCATTGCTCTCCGCGCCGGAAGGACACCCAAGGAGATTGCAGAGCTCCAAGCTCCAAAAGAGCCTGGTTTACCGGGTTAAAAATGACTACGAGGCCAATGGAAGGGATTACATGTTCCAGCAGGACTCCGCCCCCGCCCACAAGGCCAGAAAAAGTCAGGCTTGGCTTACAATGAACGTGCCCTTCCACTGGTCCCCGGACTTGTGACCCTCTAGCTCCCCAGACTGCAACCCGCTGGACTACTATGTGTGGGGCGTAGTTGAGGCAGAGGTCAACAAGGTCCCCCACAATACCCTAAATGACGTCAAGGTTGCTGTTGCTGAGGTGATGGGGCATATGGACAAGAACACTGTGGCGAGGGTCTGTGGCGCCTTCAGAAACCGTCTAGAAGCTGTCGTGGCCGCCGAGGGCGTCCACTTTGAGTGATGGGTAAACTATCTTCCGTACTAGTGTTTGACATGTTTTAATGTAACGACAATTAATCTTTTCTTGTATAAAATTATGTTTCTATTTTGTGGTGCATTAGTCCTAATTTACCGGCGCCACCCTGTAGTTCTTACGTCAAGGTAAAATTACTAAGATGAAATCGTAAATGTTCAAATACGTCTGTCCCGGGGGTATTCTCGGGGGTTGGGGTGGGGGGAGGCTCAAATTATAATACTGTCTGAAATATTTTGCCAATTAAAAGTGTTAGTTATTCCAAGCGAGATTCAAAGAAAAGACAATGCATGAAAAACAAAATGGCCTACGAAATTTTTGCATATTTCTTCAGTCAACCTCAGTCAACTTCGTTAATATTTGATGCTTCCAGAAAGTATCAGCCAAAAAGGGCATTTTTAAAACAGTAAATTCAAATAGAGGGGCTATTTTTGAGGGGAGCTTATTTATCAGAGGGATATTTATGAAAAAATACCCTAGTTGCATTATTTTTAGGACTTTGGTGTTTTTTCACAATGTTGACAATGCTACGCAAATCATTTTATCGCCTCAAGTCATAGCCGACATCTACTCGAGTAAGGTGACTTATTGGAACGATACATCGATACAAGTATTGAATCCGAAACTACTTCTGCCCAAAACAAAAATCATCGTAACAGCGGTTGATGGGCAAAATAACGGTGAAGCGTATTATCTTGGTTTGGCATTGTCGACGTACAGTAAATCATGGAAAACACGGTACGGTTCGTCGGTGTATTGGCAAAGAGATCAAAACCATACATATTTTAAAAGTAGCAAGGACATGATCAAGTTCATTTTGGCCATGCCCAACAGTGTCGGATTCACAACTTCTGAGAACGTGTTCGACAAGAAGCCAGTTCCTGATTTCGTTACGATCGTGAATTCTGCTGGTTTCTCCGTTGATGTTAACGCACTTTCTGTTCGAGCGTCGTTGAAAAGTCTACCCAAGGATAAGCTAAGTTCGCCCGACCTCCTTTCTTACCTGAGGGAAAATGGAACCAATGGTTCGTATCCGTTTATCTACTTTCAATACATAATCGTCAACTTGGAAAATGCGCCGGAGAATGATTCGTGTTGCTCGTTATTGGCAACCGTTGGTTACATTGATTATTTTTTGGACTCCCTCAAGGCCAACAGTTACACCAAGTATGGTTTCTACGCTTTGAACCCGGACGTAATACAATTCATAAAAACAAATATCCTGCAGATCATTTCCTGCAATGGTACATCGCCGTACCTCGAGCTTCTCGCGATGACTGGACAAGCGAAGAAAAACAGACCTCCTCCTCCTCCCCGAAACATGATAACCTCTACAACTATAGTTACATGCTGCGGTGTTGCTGGTGCGTTATTCTTGGCTGCGATAATCGGTTTTTTGTACTACCACAAACGCTACAAGTTGATTAACAACGAAACATTGTGGAAGATAAATCCGTCGGAGCTGGCGATTATCGAGCAAAAACACAAAACATTGCGAAGCATACTGTCGATCACGAGCAGTCAAACAACGTCCACTAAGAACATCCGAGCGACCGATAAATCGAACAATGAGCGACTCGCCAACTGGAAACGCAACGATATAGTTGTAGCTGTGAACGAAGTGCCGTCCGTCGGACAAGTCGGCGACTGGCGTCCAGCGACGAAATTACTCGTTTATAAGTTTATCAAAGATTTCAATCATCAAAATCTGTGCTCCATGTTCGGTGCTAGTACGATCCAGAGTAGGCCCTGTTTGATCAATCAGTTTTGTCACCAAGGAAGTTTGAACCATGTTTTGGAAACGTGTCAGTTCGACTTGTTGCTCGATATCAAGTACAGCATGGTTCACAACGTGATCAGTGGGCTCAAATACTTGCATCAGAAATTCATCATCCACGGATCGTTGAGTTCAATCACTTGTTTCGTCGATGACATGTGGTCGGTGAAAATTGGCGATTGGGCGACGTTCAGCATCGTTTCGAGCGAAAACAGCGCCAAAAAGACCATTCCCAACAACGATAACAAAAATTTGAGCGTGGTTATCGGCGAAGAGACCGAAGCTATTACCGACTTGATAAAGATTCTCTACACGGATCCAGATTCGATGTACCCGACCAACGTTACAGCATCAAGCGACGTGTACAGTCTAGGAATGCTAATGTTGGAAATATTCACTAGACAACTGCCGTACCACGAAGAAGTGGAAATGAGCCAGACTACCTACGCCGAGATAGTGCGCAAGAAAGTTAAAAAAGTGCAGTGCATTCCTCAAATGCCGACCGATATACCGAACGGATGTCGATTGCTGATTTTGGACTTGATCAGTTCAGCGGCTAGCCGACCCGACGTCGTGGCTGCGGCGAAAGCATTTCACGATCTGCGAGGCAATAGAAACAAAACCGTGGTCGACATCATGTTGAAACTCATGGCCAAGCACATGGAAGATTTGGAGGAAAAAGTCATCGAACGTACGTCCGAATTGGTCAACGTTACGAATCGCATGCGAGATCTTCTCAACGAAATGCTGCCTCCGCAAATAGCCGACAAGTTCATCCGCGGGGATACAGTAAAGCCGGAATTCTACGAATGTGCGACGATATTCTTCTCGGATATAGTCGGATTTACGACGATTTCGGCCAGATCAACGCCGTACCAAGTCATGAACCTGTTGAACGATTTATGGCAGCTGTTCGATGGTACGATGGAGAAATTCGACGCTTACAAAGTGGACACAATAGGCGATGCTTACATGGTTGCATCAGGTAAGCTACTCAGCTAACTTTGGTAGCAGACGAAAAAATGATGTCGTTAGCTAACTTTGTAGACCGCGTATGACTTTTAGGATTGCCAGTGAGGAACGGCGTTGAGCATTGTTCGCAAGTGGCCAATTTCGCACTGGCACTATTACATGAAAGCAAATCGTTCGTCATCGCTCATCTGCCCGACGAACAACTTCGAGTTAGAATGGGCATAAACAGCGGACCAGTGACCGCCGGCATCGTGGGTCATAAAATGCCGCAGTACTGTATTTTTGGAGATACAGTCAATACGGCGTCTCGCATGGAAAGTTCGTCGCTGCCGATGAAAATTCACGTGTCGGACTTTTCTCATTCGCTATTCGAAAACTATTTCCCCAATTTCACGTTCGAGTACAGGGGAGAAATTGAAGTCAAGGTAGGCTTAGCTAGCGCGAAGCAATGATGAAAAATTTGTTTTTTGCGACGCTTTCATTTGTTTTTTTAGGGAAAAGGCGCAATGAATACGTATTGGCTTGTGGATTCGGACTCCTCGTACAACAGACCAAAATTGATGACAATATAAAATTTATTTTCCTTGTATTGTACTTGCACTTGCACTTTCTGCGTATAGAGACGTTTTTTGCAATAAACTTTACATAATCAGCTCCAGCGACCGGGTCGACCTAGTTCACCGTCCTTGTGAACAAGCATACCATATCCGTATTTACATTTAATGAATTCGTATTCGGATTTCAGTTTTTGTTATAATAATTTGCATTTTTCGTAAAAATTCGTAAAAACAATGAGCTAGAGAGGTTTCTTCTGTTTTCTAACAGGAAATTAGCACCTGAAAGCTGCTAACGAGAAAATTGTTCGAACTCTCCCGTTACAGATGCAATTACCACCGTTGCAAGTGCGAAGCTGTTAACAGAACGCGATAATGAAACAATAAAAACGTTCAACGCCTGTTTTGATGAATTAGTAACAAATGTTTGGACCTCGTCTATACGCCGCTTAAAAATAGTGCCGACATTTTATGTGACGGTTTCTGTTCGCAGGTAGCAAAATTTTCGTTGCACCTTACGGCCTATGCACCTGCCGTTCGGCGATCATCGTCACCGACCGACCGAACGGGCTTCTAGAATGCTAGTATCGCTGGAATGCAAATTTCTTGCGCTAGACATCCACCTAAAGAGTGAAATGAGGAGAAGAGCGAGAGAAAGAGAGGGAAAGAGAGCTAACGAGGTGTAGGTATCTCACCGGCTCATCGTTCGACGGGTCGGGTCGGCGTGGTGTTTGTGGTGCCTCCGTGTTTTCAAAGTTTCGATAAACTTTTCAATTCGACTCCCGACGTCGGGGCGAAAACGATGATTGGTTCGAAAGTCGAAACAAAATGGCCCTCAGTTACCAATAGTTCAACCCTTTGCGTTGCCACGTCAAATTTTGACGACCTTCTTTTTATTCACATTTAAAAGTGTCGACGGAGGCGAGAACTGAGCTGGTGCACTGCTGGTGCCGATTTTTCCCCGTCCCGAACGTTTTTTCTTCGCTGGCTTTTCCGATTGCTAGCTAACGGGCGTACTGTGCGAATTTGTCGCTCGAAGTGATATTCATTGTTTTGATGGATAAATTAACTAAAGATAATAGTCATATCATCAGTAAAACTGTGGCCCTCAAGAAGAAGTCAATATTCGCAGGTTCGTACGGCCTTACTGTATTTGCGATGCGAAGTCTTTCGCTCGCTCTTTAGTTGGCTGTACAGCAAGTAGCGAGCGAACGCCCGTTTCATCACTAGCCGAGCACTTTACTGCGCTCGCATGACTCATAAGTTGTTTTTTAGATATTGTCCATTTGGCAGGTTTAACTGAACCCAATGAAAAACTGATACATGGATCAAGTTTTAATCCGCAAAGCTGTGCGCCGTTGCTCGATTTAAGAATGAAAACTTCCAAACAGTGCTTCGAATTTAATCAGATGCAAATTAGAAATGCGTGCGCCGCTCACAACCAGTACAGTTCGTTCAGGCCGACTTACGTCCCCGAAAATCCGTTTCAAAATCTGTTTCCGACTTGTATTCCGAATGCGCCCGATAACACTGTCGACGGCCAGGATTCTAGTTACAAACCTATTCTATTCGGCGGAAATCGGATGCCATGGTCGAAACTAAACTTGGCTCATTTCCCGGATCAACCGATTACTCTATCGTCCACCATCGGCTCGTTGTCGGCGGACGACTGCGGTGCTTCGTCGTCAACCACCGCCCCAAGGCACGTACCAGTGACCATGGTCCAACCGGTGAAACAGCAAGGACCGCGATTCCAGTGCTCGGAATGTAGTCGCAGTTATTCGACTTTGAGCGGTTTAACGAAACATAAACAGTTTCACTGTAGCTCGCAACTGAAGCGACAGTTCGGCTGCAAGTTTTGCGAGAAGAAGTATTCTTCGCTCGGGTAAGCTCGCAAAGCGGAATTAGCTGCACATAGCCAGTGACACATTTTGCTCGTTTAGAGCAATGAAAATGCACATTCGCACTCACACTCTACCGTGCAAATGTCAAATATGCGGCAAAGCCTTCAGTCGTCCGTGGCTATTGCAAGGTCACATCCGGACGCACACGGGCGAAAAACCATTCAGGTGCCGCTTCCATTACAGTAAGTCTCGTCGTACATACTCATCACCTGTCTTACTGTAGGTGCGCTCATTGCGGACGGGCTTTCGCGGATCGAAGCAATTTACGCGCTCATTTGCAAACGCACTCGGAAATCAAAAAATACAAATGCAATTCGTGTCAGAAAACTTTTTCGAGAATGTCTCTACTGTGCAAGCACGAAACGAACGGATGTGCAGGTCCAGCGTTGTAAAAAAATTTTTATCTGTAGTTCTTCGCTTTTGTATTTTGTTACTGTACAAATAAATTATTCTTGCTGTAATGATGCACCCGAGGGCAACTTGTGGATGATCCTATTTTGCGCTCGATTCATAGCAGAGTAAAACACCTTTACTCACTCGCCACCGAGGATATTTTGCTTTCGGGCGAAAGAAATTTGATCTTATGACACTCGGTCGGTGCGCCGCTTTCAAACTTTGATTGACAACGCCAAACCGTAGATTTAAATTCAGTCAAGTGGATGATGATGCTCAGGCTATCTTGGATATTTAGCAGACAGCTGTTGCCTCGGGCGGAGGTGGTTCGGGGCGAATAACTGGATACCCGCCTAGCTCCGAACCCCAAAATCAAAACACTAAAAATCAAAAAGATTTGTTGCTCCAAAGAAGATTTTTCCATTGGATTAACGGCTTTTCAGAGGCGTACGACAGTCGAAGAACATTTTAGTTTTCGAGAATGTTCTTGATGAAAGTTGTTGACGAGCGCGAATTTCGTGCACTTGCTTCAATCTTTCAAACTTCAACTCGAAAACGAAGGTCGTCGACCCGGCAACTGTTACTCGGGGCAAAAAACATTTAGATAAATGTTGTTTTCGTGAGGTTCCCATTTAACTTAATAGACACCAGAAACTTCCCGCTATCGGTCTATAGTTGATTGCTCGAGATACAGTAAGACGGAAAAAAGTTCAAAACAGTTATAAGTCAATTATATAACGAGAGAGATGTATGACCTTGTAATATATCAAGCTGTGATAAGACTCCTTGCCGAGGGGACTACTCCCAATTAATTTCCGCTTCGATGAACTATAGGGGCGGTTGATGGTACGAAAAAAGCGCCTGTCACGCCGAGTGCTAGAACCATTTTCTGCTCATTTATCATCGGCATTGGGTTATATTAATTAACATCAGCGGGCTAACGTCGGAAAACACGACGATAATGTATGGAATACGTGTTTCCAAAATATACACCTATGCAGCGGAACTTGAAACGGATTTTTGGTTTGAAATTAATTATTCGAAAGCATTTTGAATAATATTTCATAAACTGAACAGTGTTGTTTCAAAACAGTTTTAGTTAACATGAAAACAAACGTTTCCAATGTTGTCTGCAATATTTCAAACTACAGACCGATATTTGACCAGTGACGTCACTGGTCATGCTCAGTAATTCGTGGTAATTTGTTTTTCAGAACAACAATCCAGCAATATTCGATCACATTCCTAATTATTAACCGCAGAGTCATTTCTCCCCTTCCACTATTTCTCTAGATTCTCATCGAATTTCAATCTTATTTAAAATTCCTACTAATTCAATAGACGGATCGGATAATAGTTTATTTCACGTGTATTCATTCCTTCTTGGAGAAACAAAAATTCCGTCGTGTCCAGTGAGTGTACGTGTTACAAGCAAACTTTATTACAATATTTCTGCGCAAACATATTTTACATGGAAATACTTTGATTTTCATTGTTAACAGACGATCAGGTAATATTTCGAATTATGTTCGCGTTCCGTCTATTGACCACTATGTTATCGTAAGATGACGCTTAAAAAACAAATTCAGCGTGATTTCGAGACAGTTTTATCACTAGCTATTCCTTTTACTGTACCTGTTCTGGCGGAACTTCTTCCTGAACTTCGTCCCGTAGAATTCGAACCTCGAGGACTCGGATCCGCAGGTTGGTCGATGTACCTGAGCGCCTCTGCTTCGGGCGGATTGTAAGGCCTGGAGCCTCGTTTATGCTGTTGAGCTTGCATAAAATTAATGTATTCATCGGGCGACAGCATCATCTTTCGCATTTCCTCGTCGGACAGTCCGTAGGATTTTTGCATTTTTTTCATATGTTTCATCCAATCGCCCATTGTCAACGCCTTACCGCCGATCATGGCCAACACTTGATTGGCACCTTGAATTTTTCGCCCGAAATAATGTATTTTCCTTATGTAATGCGAACCCACGGTGTCGATGCACATAGTTGCCAACACCAATCCGATGAATATGAATACAATTGCTAAGATGAGATAAGTTTCGTCGCTTGGCACCAAATCCTAGAGAAAACATATTAACCGCTCTTTAGAGATTCTTAAAGATTCTTATTACTTATATTCTAGTTGCCAATGAACTATAGTTGCCAAGTATAATCGCCAGTAAAGTATAGTTGAGAGTAAGCTATAGTTGTTAGTGAACTACAGTTGCTAATGTACTATGTTGATGCACGATAGTTGCCAGTAGACTATAGTTAGCATGAAGTGTATAGCTAACGAATTACAGTTACCAACAAAGTGGTAACTATGAACTATAATGAACTGATAGTGATAGTGACATATACATAGTTGTCAATGAACTCTAGTTGCTTGTGAACTATAATTGCTAATAAACCATAGTTGCTAATGGACTATAGTTGCCAGTGATATATAGATGTAAAACGAACAACAGTTGGCAATACAATGTAAACTATAATTGACAATGAAGAGTAGTTACCAATGATCTATATTTAGCATGAATTGGCATATTTAGCATGAATTGAAATATTTAGCATTGTTACCAATGATCTATATTTAGCATGAACTTGATTTGCTAATGAATTGTAGTTGCCAATATGCCATAAATGCCAATGAACTACAGTTGTCCGTGAACTACAGAAGCCAATGAAGTCTAGTTGCCGATGAAGTATAGCTGTCAATGAACCGCACGTCCTAATAAACTATAGTTGTCAGTACAGTTGAAGTTCAGTTATCAACGAGCTCTAGTTGAAAGTGACTAGCTTTGCCAATGAACAATACTGCCAATGATCTATAGTTAGCAATGAACTATATTTGCGCATCATAGTTGCATCATAGTTGCCTATGCCCATAGTTGATCTATAGTTGCCAATGAACTGTACTCATGAACTATAGTTAAAAATCAAATTTTGTTGCTAATGAACTATCGTCGCTAGTGAGCAATAGTTGACCGTGAGCATCACCAACATTAGTAGCTAATACGCTTACACCAAACCCCACAGTAGTCATGGTAATCAAGCAAAAGTAGAATGAGTCGACGAAGTTCCACCCTTCCCATTGACTGAATAGCAGAGCACCGAAAGCCGTGTAACTCAACAATGTGAACAACACGAATGACTGAGGCACGGGCATGCCTTCGAATTCATCCTCCATGTCGAACGAATCTGTAACTTCGCTCGAGTTCAGCGATTCCTTTTCAGCAACGCTTTCGGCTTCCGGTTCGACCAAATCGTCCATTGTGGCGCTGTTCGGTGGTTTAGCAAGTTTCGGAAATCTCTGCTGCACAACTTGGATGATGTACTTAAACGGTTTGGACATTGTCTCGTACAGCCATATGATGAACGACGATACAAACTTTCCGATATCGGCTATGGTCACCAAAGTCAGTGGAATGCCGAGCAAGGCGTAGCATATGCAAAATAGTTTACCAAATAATGTGACTGGTACTAGGTTGCCATAACCTGAAGGAAATGTATGGACTTTACGGTGCTAGGTTTTGAATTAGGCGAATAAATCAACGAGCTAAAGTGAAATATAGTTGTTACTTTCGTTCAGGGTTTGAACCTACGGAAGACACCCTAGACACTATTTAGCTTGGGAAACCATCGCTAGCTTAGACCTACAGTTCCACTTACCAATTGTTGTGATAACTGTTGTTGAGAAAAATATAGCCGAATAGAATGTCCACGCTAAATTAAAACTATTGTTGCTGATATCATCCGCCGTAACACCTCCCTCGAACGCTTTGAAAGTCGCCTCCATTACTCTGTCGAGCTCCGTGACTGCACTGTCCGTGAACTCGCTCTCGTTCATGTCTTTCGTTAAATTCCACAATAAATCGAGAAAATTCGCATGAACTTCGTTCATCCGATGGATGCTCTTGTTCTTTTGGTCGGCTTCGTGCGGTCGCTCGATGGAATAGAAAATACTGGCGCCGATTATCGTGTAGATCCACGTGGCTAACACGAGAGCCACGTGCGGTGCTACGATTTTAATCCACTGAAATCCAAAAAAATCTCTCAGCCACTCTCGAACCAGTTCTAGTAGCATTTAAAAATGCTTATCGACAGCTGGCTGGAGCTAATTCGTTCATTTGAAAACAAAATTTAACGCCTTCTTTGTAAACATTACATCTAGATCTTTGATCTAAATCCAAGCGATAGTTACGTAATCCATGAACACGTTCATAATTGTAATTTATGACAGCCCGGCTGTCAGTAAGAATTATATGATTTGGCAACTGTCTCATCAAGAATGCATTAGAGAAGAGTAGCTATTTAGTCCGAGAAGTATGCGAAAAAGTTCCACAATGCCGTTCGCTCATTCAAGCGAAAAGCCGATCGAAGAGAGAAGTTGATTGAGATCTTAATTGAACTTTATCAAATAGCCCTCGGAGAGATGAGCCGGACACAAATGGTTGGTCAAAAATAAAATTTAATACTATCCCAATTTACTAGCCAAAACGACGGTCGGTGTTTACTTACGCTGAGCCAATCGTTTTTCTCCTCTTCAGGTTCATTCGAACCGTCGTCGTCGTGTTCCTCAACATCGACACGCACTTCGTTTCCGTTTGTGTAACTGTCGACAAATTCTCAAAAAAAAGTTTGTTTTTCGTTGGTATTGTTAAAAACAGATTAATTGAATTGTACGGTAAACATAAAAGGTTGAGAAGCAAACAGTCATAATCTTGCAGATTATCGACAAATGTCGATTATGGCAAACATCAGATTACGTGCAGTAAACATGGATTCCCATCAATCCTGTGCATATGCAGTATTCAAATGTATGTAGACTTTAACTATTGAAACAGGATGCCATCTTCACATCCAGTCTATAAATATATGTAGATGCTCAAGAACAACTTTTACAATTTTCAACAAATGACAGTTATCAGTCCAATTTATTAGTGAATTTGCAGAAGAAGTCCTCACTAAAATTACGCAAATATTGCATCTGGTATCTACTTGAGCAAATTTAGATATCTGGATATGATTGGTACAATCCACTGCAATTTATCGACAAATGATGTGAAAATCCATGTTAATGTGGATTTGCATCAAGAGCGATAAAAGTGAATCGTTCGGTATGTCCCTCAATCAACTATTGTTTTTCCCAATGGAGAATCTGAATTTACTTACTCAGTTCCAACTTTGGTACTTCTAGCAACTGTTTCTCATACAAAGCTGCCATAAAGTCGACAAATATTCGTGCACAGTAACCGATCACCGTAAGAAAATCACACTGGAAACGTAGTAACATTTTCTATCCAAATTTCACGTTTCATTTATAATCTCATTTCCTTTCGGTTCTTTCGTTCGAGCGAACAAGATTTAATGCTTCCAACGAAAACCATTGTGTTGCTTCTCGATTCGCGCAAATGGACCGTTTTCGATTTTTCACTATTAAATGCATTTTAATAACATAAAGAAAAAAAATTTTTTTCTCCTCAATTCAACTATTTCATCGTTTTCCGTCGAACGGAGGAGCGCGAGGCAAACAAAAATCATAACTGACAATGACACGTAATAAAAATTATGAAATTGGATAAAGCGTTTTTTTGCATTGGCAATCCGCCGACTAATGAACACGTAAATGAAACGGACATCGGAGTCGAAACGCTTCGGGTGAGGATCGAGAGTTTGATTAATTGTCGAGTTAGATTGCTGTTGCTCGAATGTTCTTCGCGGAGCTGTGGCTAGTAAGAAATTTATGATCAAAAAAAGGGGATATAAAACTAAATTAAAAACGTTATACCACACGTTGAACACATTGAAACAAAAACACAGTCGCTCGAACGTTTCGTGACTAGGTGTCTTTTTAATTTTCAAACGATCGACAACTACTAACCGAGCCATCGCCGTGTTCTGTCACGACAGAGGAAGAAGCGTGCGGTACTTGGTTCATTCTCCTCGTGGACCATCGCGGATTTAGTGCTTCTTTATAGATTCCAATAAAGAACCGAATAGTGAAATTCGGATTAACATTAGAGGCCCATGAAGAAACTACGAACAGTCAATGAAATGTTTAAAAATTTGAATTTAGTTTGTGCTATAAATGACAGTAATTGGTAAAATGAGCAATGAATTCATAACGGAAAAAGTCGGCGCCAATTCTACATTTGAAAACTAAAGATTTTAACGTTATCATCTTCGTGTTGACTGAAGAACTAACGAAATAATGTACAGATTACAAGACAGTACTCTTCTTAGTCACCAAGTCTGCAAGCTAACTAATTTTTCGAGTGAGTTCCCCAATGTTGCTCAACTAACTTGTCACTAAATAAGACGCCCCCCTTTGTAAACGTATACCCTTGTAAACCTAATTGACTAAAACGAATTTTATTTCCGATGCAAATTTTCAAATCCTACTTTTCACTTAGCCGACCAAACAGTTTCTAATTATGGAGCTCATCGTCGTCTAGCCCGTCTCTAGTCGGCTTTCCTCGAGTGACAGATTTGTTTATCGAAAACGACTTTGAACCCCCTAAATCACTTACACTGTTGTGTGTTTATTTTGCGAAAGATTTTCTTGGCTTTTAAGAGCGAAATGAAGTTCATTTTGGGGCGAGGCTTGTTCCCAAATCGGCGCAACTGAAAAAGTAGAATCCCAGTCTTCGAGATGGAAAGGAACCGGTGAGGAAGAAGGCGGGATACCGAAATGTTCAACATCGCGACGAGTTTTTTGAAGTTTTTTCGACCGAGGGGCGACGACGACTTCGTCGACAGATTAAATTATTATACGACCCCTTGCATTTTGATGATATGCTCGGCCATAGTGAGCGCCAAACAATACATCGTGAAACCGATTCAATGCTGGATACCGCCTCAATTCACGTCCGCCATGGAAGAGTACATCGAAAGTTACTGTTGGATACAAAACACTTACTGGCTACCGATGCACGAGCACATACCGGACGATTTGCAAATGAGGGAAGATCGTCAAATCGGTTACTACCAATGGGTGCCGTTCATGTTGGTCATGGAAGCCCTCATGTTCACGACGCCTTGTCTTATATGGAGACTGTGCACATGGCAGTTGGGTAGGTAAACTCTCTTTAGCAATGAATATGGTTCATGAAGAGTCATTGATAGTTCACTGATGCGACAATGATGATTAAGCAATGATGATTCGTGCATGAATCATTGATGGCTCATAGATGTGAATAATTGATGATCCATAAATGAGGAAATCATTCCTAGATGAGAGTGAAGCAATGATGATTCGTCGATCAATCACTGATAGCTCATGGATGTGAATAATTGGTGATTCATAAATTAGGTAACCATTACTGGATGACAGTGAGGCGATGATGATTCATGCTAAACTTTTCGGTCATGGATGAATGGTTGATGATTCATGGACTAGGTAATGATGATTCGGGGATGAATAAATTGATGTTTCAAGTATGAGGCAGTGATGATTTCAGGATGATGATCAATGGCTGATGTGTATCATTGATGAATCATGGATGAGGCAGCCTGTCTTGAATGAGAATGAGGCAACATGATTCATGAATGAGTTTGAGCCATGGATGAATCATTGATAGTTTTGGATGGGAATCATTTAATGATTCATAAATTAGGCCATTTGCCCTTAATGAGGATGAGGCAATGATGATTCAAGGATGAGATAAAGATGATTCATGGATGAATCATTGATGATTCATGAATATACACTTTTCAGGTGTCAACATTCAAGTTTTAATCGAATTAGCCAATCAAATCCAAACGACACCGTTGGACGATCGGCCCAAGGCCGTGTCATGCGTGGTTCAGAATATTCAAAATTTTCTCGACTTGCAATGGTGCTTAGGTCACGTGTCGGTGTCGTCGACGTTCAGATTGAAATTCTTGCGCTATACGCGATATTGCGGATTTTACCTAACGACTATACATCTGATAATAAAATTTTTGTACACCATCAACGTACTGTCTCAGTTGTTCCTGTTGAACGCATTTCTGCGAACGGATAGTTACGAACTGTACGGTTTAGAGGTCCTGTTGGATTTGTTAAACGGTCGCGAATGGAAACAGTCCGGGCATTTTCCGCGCGTGACTCTGTGCGATTTCGAGGTACGGTACGTCGGCAATCTGAACCGGTATACTGTACAATGCGCGTTGTTGGTGAATCTGTTTAACGAAAAAGTATTCGTATTCGTTTGGTGTTGGTTCATGATTTTGTCCGTCATAACCACGTGCAGTTTCACATTTTGGTTGTTCAATTCGACATTCGCTCAACAACGATCGTCGTTCGTTAAGAAATATTTGCATATCGCCTCCGTCCACGAAGCTTGCCGCGATTTATTCTGTCTACCCGTGCACACGTTCGATCGGTTCGTCGAAGATTATCTGAAATCCGACGGAGTATTGATACTGAGAATCGTCGCCAATCACGCCGGTGACGTCATCGTTATCGATATCATCAATAAACTATGGAAACGATACAAAGATAAATACATTCATTCCATGGATTCCATAGAAAGCCTGCGATTGCAGCCGTCGGGCGCAATGCTGGAAGACGATAGTATGAGCGTTTTAGCGAAGGAATTTTAGGTGCGTACTTACTTTTAATAAATCAACTTATAGATCTTTCCGTCAATTTTTTTGGCTGAAAGCCATTTGATTCCTGTTGAATCCTGTTGCAAAAATGTTTGGAACTGATTAATGAGTTTTACTTTTTTTTAACTTAAAAGTAAAGAAAGGCGTTTACAAACGATAACGCACGTCCAACTTTGAGATCAACATAAATTTTTTGCAAATGTTTTACCGAAACCTTGTTTTATTTGCGACAAATCTTTGCCGGCTGTTTCCGGCACGGCGTAAATCAAATACGAGCCGAGCGCCACGGATATGCAAGAAGCTGGTAGGAACACCCACGGACTGCCCAAATGAATGTCGATGGGCGAATAGAGATAAATGAGAAGCGAGGAAAATACCATGAGACAAAAGTTCGCTAATGAAACTGCGGCCGATCTGAATTTCTGGCTGCAGATTTCGGCGCCCAGCGTGTTGGCCGCGGCGCCGATCAACGAATAGAATAGCAAGAATAACACTAACGCGACCACTAAACCGTAACCGACGTACGGAGTTAAGTGACCGTAATAAATCATGCACGAAAAACTCGTGTAGATGACCATGCAACCGAAGCAACCGAACAAGCCCGTGGCGAATAATTTCTTGCGTCCTAACTTTTCCATGAGACCCATTGCGACGAACGATCCGACGAAATTAGCGATGCCCATCGCCACAGAACAGTATTGCGCATGCATCGGAAGGTGATTACTGTTGAAGGCCGCCGTCGAATAGGCCATCACGGGTGATATGCAGGTGAAAGCCA
Organism: Prionchulus punctatus; assembly: GCA_034698125.1. Taxonomy (NCBI): domain Eukaryota; kingdom Metazoa; phylum Nematoda; class Enoplea; order Mononchida; family Mononchidae; genus Prionchulus; species Prionchulus punctatus. Next base: position 8,051 of record JAQGBA010000323.1, on the reverse strand, counting down.
AAGTGATCAGCAGAAGGCTAGATAGCATGACTGGCTTACTGGCGCTGGACGAGCAAACCTTCGAGCAACTAAATCTGACTTTATTAGCCGAGTCTTTTTTATCGGTCTTTTCGGCAAGAATCTCCTGCATGGCGGCGATGGACGCGTGCTTGCCTTGATAGTACCTGAGTGCTTTTTCGCCCATAGATATTTTCCGTTGCTTCAGTACGAGATGTCTCGGCGTATCGTACGAGAATATAAGTATCACGAATTGAAATACAGCCGGGACTAAAGTCACCGCGAAGCATAAATTTGATCGTTCGAGCGATCCTAAAATCGGTTCAGTCGCGAACAGCATAGCGCACAAATCGCCCAATCCAAAAGCGCTTTGTAGCAAGGCGTTGAATTTACCCCGGTATCGAGTGGGCGTAATTTCCGTGATGAACGAAGCTGCCAATGGTATGCCAGTGCCTAAGCAGAGTCCCTGTAGAAAACGGCCGACTAAGAGCAGCTCGAATACTCGTAAGTAGAATGCGCACATTAAGCTTCCGGCCACGTTGAACCCAGCGGACAGCATTAAACCTCGCTTGCGTCCCATGCATTCGGCCATGAACGGCGAGAATATTGTTCCGATGGCTGTGCCTATCGTAAAGATGAATGCGACCACAGCCCATACCGTTGCAGTATTTCCGCTTATCCACGAGCCATGGCCGGTTCTGTTCAAATACGGGACTACAGTCGGTTCTAGGTTGTTGACATTAGCGCTATTGTACATACAAAAGTTCGTTCCTAGTGCCACGGCTACTACTGTGACAACGAGAATCGGTTTCAACTTTTCTTTATTATCATCCATATTAAAATAAAGAACCTACCAATCACACAGTACAGTATTGTATACACTGAAAACCGAACGCATGCGTGTTTATCAATAATACAAATTGTAGGCGTGATTTTGTTTTATTGTAAAACAAAATTCCTGTTCAGCCAAAAACACATCGCAAGAATAATTTACAACCTTGGAAAAATCGTATTACCTGCTGATATCATTTTTCGGTCTAAGTATCTTAAGAACATGTGAATGACAGTTCAGCAGGAATTTTCCATAAATAACACGTGTAACTAGGTGTAAACCAGAATTGCCAAATAATATTACCGAAAAAACCATAAATCATGTGAAAGATCTTCCCCTTAGATCAGGTGATGCCGAGTGTATCTGGACAAAAAACAATCCCAAAAACGTCCTTCAAATTGTTCCCAAACAAAGAGTAAATGCCACTCCTCACCTCAAAGTTTGGTTGATAAGATCTCGAAATATAAATCAGACTGTTGGATGCTGTCTTGCGCATTGTTTGACGTTGATTCAATTTTTAACAAGTTCCCTCTCAGAAATAGCCATCCCTCGAAAATGCCCCTGCGTCGTCTTTTCCATGCGAAATAAAATAACCCCCTCCCCCGCCCTCTTCGAAATAATCTCTCGATTTGAATTTACCGCTATAGGCTCTGAACGAATGCCTTTTTTGTATGATAGTTTTTGAAGCATCAATATTGTATTAATGAAAACGATTGAAGAAATTTATTAATTTTGTTGTTTCACGATACATAATGTCTCTCGTTAATCTTATTTCTTTGAATCTCAATTTGAAAAAACTTTTATTTGGTAAAATGTTTCATGCATAATTATTATTTGCACCATCAATACATAAGTTAAAGGTTGGAAATAAAACAAACCCTTTCAAGAATATCCCTGTACCTCGAGAATTACCCACTAGTCAGACCCACTCGAAATTATACAAGTCGAAAATAACAAGCCTTGAACTTCTATAGAAAGTACTGTTTACATACTGTACATTTTTGAAAATTTCCGAAAATTACCAAAAGATGTTTTTTTTGATCAGCAAAAAAATTTTATTTTGAAATACGCACAATTTCTTATCGAAAAACTGATTTCTGATTTGGCCAAAAATCCCAACACAAGTTTATAACTTTCATTGACTAGATTTGACGACTATGAATTTTTTATTTCCATTAATTTTACCTGCGCGAACAATCGGATTCACTTTACCACGTTTTCTCTTAAGGCAGGAAGAAATATCTTTGATTTTCCTTTTCAATAATACACCGAAACATTCGATTAGCAGCTGAAAGACCTCGCCGAACGTCATGAACGACATCCCCAAAAATAGTCCGATCGCATTTCCGAAGTAGATGAACAGATCGGAAGTGGTAAATGCTTGGGTTTCTACCACGTTCAACACTGTCATACTGTCGAAGAAGAACTTGATGAGAAGATAGTTCTTTCGTATGTCTAGCAGATTTCGACCTGAAGCCAAAACTTCTTTCTCATAATCCACCGATCTGTTGCTCAGCTGTAGTTTCTTGTACGATAAAACGTAATCATACTTCGTCTGATAGCACGGTTCCTTACAGTCTGGGCAATTTTGAAGCAAATTTTCTGTTAAACAAGTTGCAAACATCTGCTCGCTCACACAGCCCAAGTCCATCACGTCGCACAGCGGAAAGCTTGAAACGTTGATGGAAAGGTAGTTGGAGAAATATTCTTCAAATCCTGTGCCCGATTCCGACCAACACTTACAATTAGCGAGCACGCGTTCTTGAAAGCATCGACCGACGCACTCGTTCTTGAAGTAATATTTTTTACCATTTCTCAAATATTTCGGCTCCTGACACAAACCAAGATGAGCGGTACGTCGAAATATCTGCGTAGGTTTCAGTGAGACACTAATTTCGTAACCGGGCATCAGTTTAATAGACGTCGTCATCGAAAACAATTGCATATAATCCTCAGTGTCGTGAACTATGACTCTGAAACCGTCGCCTTCGTATTTTCTGATAACATCGCACTGATCTTCTTGGTGTACGTTCATGAGCAATTGCAAACCAGTGTTCGGTCCGACGTTATTCAATTTTCTGTCACCAATCACACTTTCGTTAACACCAAAGAATAGGGTGGAAAATTCTAAATAAAACAAATAATAAACCTTCTCATCAGCTAAGCTTTGAAAAGTACAGTAATCTTATAGCATTCAAAAACTAAACCGACACCGTGCATTCATGACTCGAGGAGCTAAGATTTTTTCAAACTTTCAAACTTATGTAGCGATGTATAATGATTGAACAGATAATAATATTGCACGAAACATTCACCGATAAAAGTGTTTTTGAGTGTTTTTCAAAATGAAATTAAAAGATAATACATTACCGAAGGATATTATGCATGAAAAACAATATGATCTTCGACATTTCTTCACTTTTTAACAGCCATCTTCATCAAAATTTGATGATGATGATTGAAGTTATTAACCAAAAAAGCAGACCCTACAGCGGTAAATTCAAAGAGAAGGAAGGAAGAGGTATTTTCGAAGGAGGTTTATTTATGAGAAAATGTGGTACATGAATTCAGTCGGTAAGTAATATGTAGAGTTTACTGCATTCTTTTGAAATTTTCATGTACGTACCTGAATGTAATAAGTCGAGAATGTAACTTTTGCTTGGAACAAACATGAAACCCGTGCCGCCATCGGTGACGTGGTTCATGATATTCGCGGTGCATGGAAATTCTTCTCGATTCCACCAACATTTTGCCACGCTGAGAAACGAATTGAATGTCATGAGCTCGCTTATCTTGATACTCCCGGATTTCTTCAAATCATCAATTGAGAAGTTGTTCGCAACTGCTGCATCAGTCTTGCACAGTTTTGTTGTCTGCAAATACAAAAAACAAAATGAAATCAGCTTATCGTCACGAACTGCATCTCAGCTCACCTCGTCAACTTTCCACGACAGATCGTCTACGGTTTCCGAATACATAGTCGTGAATCCCAAAATTACAAACGAATTGTCCCCTAAACGAGACTTAGACAGTTGGAATTGATTCAGGAACGAAATCGAAGGAAATGGAATCTCGTTCTGAATTTCGTACTCCATCGATACGGCAAGTTTGTAATCGAAGTATTGTCTAGTGCTGACTGTAGCCGAATATACTGTAAGAGCCAACATGCCCAAGCATAGTGTGCACCAACACCATTTCCATGGACTTTTTGAATGTTTGGCGTAGTATAATCCGTGAATGGAAGTTGTCAGACAGAAATACTTTAGCAAAGATTTTGGTGTTTTTGAGTTAATCATTTGACCAGTAAATGTTTTTTTGAATACAAAAAATGTCAAACGACCAGGCGGTAACAAGTTCTTCACATGGAACTGTTGTTGTCATGATATCTCAAACTGTTATTAATTCAATTGAAGCAAGCGACGCCTGCAAAATATAAACTTGGAATACTGAATTTGTTTTGATATTTTGCAGAACAACCTGTCGAAGCTTCAGCACCTTTGAGAACATTATGTTGATAGATAGTTGCGTTCAAACAAAATTTTAGTGATTAAAAAATGTTTTCAAACCTTCAAAACCATACTGTTGGGATTATCTATTGTATCAAGTGGTTTATTGAAATAAAATTACTCAATCAAATTGTTGATCAAATTGTCATCAGTGATTGTACAGGTGTCCCGTAAATACACCCCCTAGGAAACATACTTCCAGACTAGATAGAGCAAAATTTGTTAAACCATCTTGTAGAGAATTCAATTCTGCGTTCAAAGGTGTACCCCTTGTCGCATTGCCTGCAACAGGGTGAGAGTGAACCTAGGGAAAACGATACATTCAATTCTTTCATTTTTGTGTAATTTCATTGTTCCAAACATGGGTTTTGAGTCGAAAGAAGCGAGATTGATTGATCGGATTCAGCATACAGCCTTTTTTTAAAAAGCAAATCAAGCAGGAGTCTCCTTTATTACGAAAATATGTGTAGCCAATCAATTAAAATGATCCGAGAAATGGATCAAAATGAATGAATGAATCAAAAGCATTGGAGAAAGTAGCCATCAGAATGTTTCACTGATTTTTCGATTCGTGGCCGCCCAGTGAATTTATGTCAAGTATAGGACGATATCATTAATTCGGGCAAAGGAATGCAATGAAAAAGATGAAAAAGTTGTCGGGCGTTGGCAAGTGAAATTTTCTACAAACAACAAAAGTAGCATAGCAAAGACGCAGTGCAACGATTTTGAAAAATCAAGTTTTGCAACCGTTGCATCTGAACGGTGCACCTGGTTCCAAAACGTTTTTTGACCATAAAAGGACTTCTACTATTGCAGTTTTTATGAAACATACGCCATTGAATGTACAGTTGAATTCTGTACAAGTTGGTGTATCAATTTTTGCTCTAGCACGTCTGAAAGTATGTTTCCGAGGGTGATGTGTATTTCAGGACACCGTGTAGATGTCAACATTTCTTTGAGTACCAGGCTGAATTTGCGGGATTTGGTGTTAAAAAAACTGGAGGTTATCTTATCGGCAAGCACGTTTTGTAGCCAGCTCTATCTCTAGAAATTACTGCTTCCTCACTAAATTTTACTTTCTTGAATCAAAAATACCATTCACAGTAATAAAGCCAGCACAATTAACAATTAAAAATATTTAAAATACGGCATGTTTTTTTGATATTTCAAAGCTGCATACAAAGCTAGACAACCCAGAGTTAGCGTCATGCACGTGGCTACAATGATAAAGATAAGAATTACGAAATACATTTTGGTTAAACATAAACTTTCATCACGGTTCGATGAATTTCTCTCGCTGGATAGGCTAAGATCAACTGAAACAAAAAATATGTCATTTGCTCGGGTAAGGGAGAAGAATAACAGTGCAAGTCTAGGTTTGTAGCTCAAAGGGTATAGCCATTGAACAAATATAGTCACTGACACAATATAGACAAGCGACAACTATAGTCATTGACAACGGACAACTGTAGGCATTGAACCCCCCTACAGGCCGAGAAATTGAACAACTATGTCATCGAAAAATACAGTCTTTCAGAAAATAAGGGAAAAATAATAGAATTCGTCTGACTACAGATTGTTCGTGATTTTCAAACTTGGTGAAAAACAAATTACGTGTATTTTCCGTATAACTTTCAGGCGATGTTGTTTGATAAGTGGATAAGTCTTGATAATCGAACTGTTTCTCAAGTACATTAATCGACAATGCACTGACGTCGATTTCTTCATTCGATTCATCGAAAATAGGACTGTCAGCCAGACGAAATCCTTGTCCGGTCAGCGAGCATTGAGGTGGCTAAAAGTGAAAAGCAAACTGAAAAGTGGCAATAGCAAACAAAACTTAGGTAATTGCCATCAGTTAAAGTGACATCTCAACTATAGCTTTACTGTAATTTCATCACAGTTTTCCTTGGTCGGTGAGCACAGACGAACGGCGCATGAAAATGTTAGGTAAGTGGTGTCGGCAAATTTGAAAGCTTGTGATTCCACGTAAGCCATCGTTCGATTTGTTTCGTAATTAATTTGCGATAAAACGATTGTATCAACTGAACAACTGAAATGGAAAACAAATTTTCTCACTGCTTATAAGGCCAGCCATGTCACTTACCCTCGAGTATCGATGATCAGGAATTTTTCAGATCCATCCGTTACGTAGCAATTTCGGATCAGCATTTTCACATCTCCGTTGCAATACCACTTGTGGTACAGATGATCGCCGACTTCGGCGTACTGTACCAATGGACCATTAATACCGTTCTTCCTTATTTCGTATTTGCATTCGGCACTAGCCATATTGTCGGCACCATTCAAATGTACAGTTGGAATATTACTGCAAAAAACAACATTCACGATATACTTTGGAACGAAAGTTAAACGAGACACTTACCTGACATTCATTCCATAGCTTACTGTAGCGGAGTCCAGCTGACCGTAGAAGCAATGCACGAAATACGCCTTGTCCACTTTCGTAACGAACAAATAATGGAAACTAACGACGATCATTACGGACTGCTCCAAACCCGGACCAGGTGTAAGCTAACAAAAAATCTGTAGTCTCTAGTTCATTAAATCAACGACATATGTCATCCATTGGCCGCTAACTATAGTTGACCAGTATGCAATTTACTTTTCTTTCCCTTTGCATTCCGCAAGAATCGAATTTGACTCTTATATCGGCTTTGTGCTCGTTCGTGTTGTTCAAGAACACTTTCGAGCACTCGGACTTGTTGTTCGCTCCTTTTATGAACACTCTTCCGAAGAAGGGATTTTTGGTAGCAATGGATAAGCTGATCCATTCTATACCGCAAGTAATGGTCGGATTTCCTAAGAAAGCAGATTAGCATCAAAACTCACTGGCCGGTGAATATTTTTTGCTTGTTACATGAAAACTCACTAGCCAGTTGACATTTTTTGCTTTTTTAACAATAAAAACTGACTGGAAAGCGCACCTCACTGGACTGTATAATTTTCTTCGCTTACCAAGAATAGCATTGTCGATTATTATGCAGTGAACGAGCGAAACAGTTGAAATTACAAAAACAGCCAAGAGTTTCATGTTGAAATTTTATCAAACTATGAATTCGAAAAACGTGTCCAAATGATATTAGGCCTACCTCAACAATCTAGGACGACGGTTTTATTTTTGCTCATTTAGAAAAGAGGACCTAAAAACTGTATTTCTTGTTGACAAACAGGTCTCGTTTGAGAATAGAGAGCAGTCCATGCGACGGATCGTAATACCATCGCGCCGACCTTTCGAATTAGTTTCAATTGAACTCGTTATACAAAATATAAAACCCTTAATGAAGTGTTTCGGAATGAGAAAACGTTTGCAGACCGAGATGTTCGCCCAGACTACTTAAAAATCGTTTTTCGGAGGTGTGATTGGTCAAGGCCAATTCCTATAACTCGAAAACACGGACGGGTTTTCAAAGAAGTGTCACAAACGTGAAAATTTGCATTTTGTTCGGTAGATAGTGTCAGACGAACAACTATAGTCATCCAACAACTATAGTCAGTGTACAGGGGCAACTATAGTGAATAAACAACTTTGGTCACTGGACAATTATAGCTACTGAGCAACTATATTCACCGAAAAACTATAGTCATGACAAACTATCTATAGTCATGACAAACTATCTATAGTCAGTGAACAACTATAGTCGTTGATAACCTATAGTCAGTGAACAACTATAGTCGTTGATAACCTATAGTCA
>JAQGBA010000322.1:0-41155 GCA_034698125.1 Prionchulus punctatus | reverse complement strand
GCTAAAGCTAAATTATTAAATTACGAAAAACGCACTCTCGATCAGAAAACGCATCTTGAAAAAAGAATCTGTTACAACCAATTAATAAAAATAAACCAATTAAAAAAGTTTTTGCAATTTTCAGCATATTAGTGCCTCATATATTTTCTTCACATTTATCACTTTTGGCCTACCTCCTTCTTATTTTGAATGTGATGGAAGTGTCGGCCGAATTATGCAAATTGAGGCTTTTATTAAAACGATACACTATGGTACAGTTGATGGCATGGATGACTTGCAATAATATAAATAAACAACGATGAAAGCTGAAAGGACGACTTTTACTAACAGAATCTCGAACAAGTGCCAAGAGAAAGCATGTAAGCTAGTTTTAAGGGGCAAATTCTGATTCGTGAAGGAAAGAGAGGAAAATACCGAAAAGTGGCATCGATTGGTGGAAAACGATGAGAGATAGTGGGCAGAGAGAAAAGGTAAACGATGATAGAATATTTGGGTTTGGAACAGAAAGAGACTGGAATGCTAATAGCAATAAAACTACGGAGAGAAAAAGTACTTGGATAAAACCGGAAAAACTAGGACTCATCCAAACTGAGGTTGAAAAGAATGTTAGAATGTGTTGAAAAAAACAATTGAAATACAACATCTGCTATATTTTCGTCCTCAATTGTAATCACTTGCTAATGCTACTTTGCAGCCCTTATATTCATAAAAATTAACTTCAAATAAGAATAATCGTGATTATGATTTATACAAATTACATTTGGTCCACAAATTTTAATGGTTACTTCTGTTAAATTTTTTCATTTTACATTTTCAGGACACGAAGAGGAGTGAAACATAAAAAATGAGCATGCATTTTTATCATTTTGAAGTACACAAAATGACATCGTTGAATTATTTATAAACTTTTCACATGTAAGCAAGGCTTGCTGAAATAATCAATCCAAATAAAAAAAAACATTTTACGATATTTATCATTGTAAAAATATGTCGTTTTTCATGTTATTTCATGATATTGTGAACAGTTGAGACGAATTGGTACGAAGAGCAGTATTGGAATACATCTATGCTCCAATATTTTTTTCCATCCCCCCCCCCCCCCCCCCCATAAACACACACACACATATTGCGAGCCACTTGTGACGCGGGCTCAGTATAAATTCTACAGTATACCTTTCCAACTTTTCGTCTTCAAAAAATAAAACTTCCTTGTAAAACGCCCACTAGTTTCAAAATACTTTTTATGATGTTTATCTCAATAGTTCATTTTCTGTCTAGAGCAATATTGGAATACATTTGTCCAACCCCCCCCCCCCCCCACAAGCACACACACGTATTACGAGCCACTGTATGGATGAAGTTTACAAAGCTGTGAGACGAATTTCAAATAAGGAGGAGGTAGGCCAAAAGTGATGAATGTGAAGAAAGTATATAAGGGCACTATGCTGAAAATTGCAAAAAACTTTTTTGATTGGTTTATTTTGATTAATTGGTTGTTGATTTTTATGTAATTAAAATCCGACGATATCATTTGTGTACTTCAAATTATAAAAAAACAGTGTGCTGTTGTTTATAGTTTATTTATAACATTTTAATTTGTTGTTTATAAATTTCAATTTTTTTGAATAAATGGTATAATTTGTTTTGTATGAAATTAAAAAAATTTGTGAATCTTTGTACCAAGTTTATCAGAATTTCAAAAGCGCAAACATTATTGTAGTACATAGCCAAACATTTTTTCATTTTAATATTTATATTTTAACCAAACCAGACATAATTAGTTTTCTATTCAACCAGATCGTATAAAAGCCATCCTGAAATCAAGTTAAATCAGTACGCAAATCGTGTTCATTTTATTTTGACGGGAATACAGTTGACTCTTAAAATGGCTTGCGTGAAACTTATCTTCTTGTTCGTTGTATTCTACGCTGAGGTTATCACGGTCAATGCACAATTGGTAAACACTATATGCTTAATTTTTACTAAAATTACTTAGAACCTTAAACAAGCAACAGAAACTCGATTTCAACTTCAGCGTCTATAGCTACATTTAATTCACTATTACAGTCCGTTCACAATTGCAAACTCAAAAAGTTTACAGTACGAATGATTTGCAAGTACGATGGAAAACGCTACTTTGAAACACTTACACTTTTCGAAATGGTCAACATGTGTGCTGGCTATTATAAAACACTAAGTGAACCATTTGTAATGTGTGAGTGGTTCAAAAACTGCGTTTTTCGTCGCACAACTGCAAATCATTCCTACTGTAAACTGTTTGAGGTTGCAATAACGAATGGACTATAATAAGCAACTAACTATTGATTAACTCAATGAAACAATTATAACTTGCATTTATTGAGAAACAATTTCAAGAAATAGATTGAAAATTTACTAGATTCACATGAAAATAATTGTTTTCCAACAAATGATTGATGTTCCGGTTATAAGTCATCCTCGCTTATAAGCCGCACCTGAAGGAGGGATGTTTCGGGTATAAGTCGCGGCTTATAAGCGAGTAAACACGATCTTCTTCTTATATGAATATGCATATGAAACAGGTTTGATCCGTCAAGCTACAGTGACATCGAATATAGACTGCTATCCGATCATGATCCCGCGAAAATTAACAACTGATAGTAAGTCATGGTTGATGTACCACAGAGGCAATATCGTGATCATAGACACAAGTTCCGAGACCATTTTTGATTTATTTCCTATTTTATTTATTAGAATATGCCAGGTACATCGAACAGGAGAACGATATCCAGTTTCGGATTGTTGATTGTCATGTCGCAAGACCAGCTAGCACTAATAATTTGATTTTACAGCGATATAAAAATTGATGCGACCAGTCCCTACACCATACCCAGCACAGTTTTGCATATCTAATTATCCAATGAAATATTTGAAAAAATGAAAATGAAATGAAAAAATTTTATTGATATTCGTCACACATATGGTACTATCCAATGAAAATATACGAAGGCGTGTTCTAGCCAATGAAAAATTGCTTGCGTAGAGTCAGATTATTGACTTGAGAAAAGCATTCAATGTTCCCATTGTTTTGATGTTTCTACTTTTTATTACTATTAGACGATATTTGCTCGGATTATCGCTTCTCGGCTTCGGCTAAGATCAAAGTGTAGTATCTGTTCTTATCAGCTTAATCTCTGATACGTGACCCACGTGGTCACATTGAGATTAGTCTGATTTTTGGACCTTGGCGAGGTGTAAGGGCTTGCTCTTCCCTCGCCGCGGGTCGGCCTGGTATTGCAGTACCTCCAGGATCGGCCCATCCCCGAATGGGGAAAATTTCAACTCAAAATAGCGACAACAGCTCAGCGCTCATTGCCCAAATCGTTGATGTGCTGCAAGCGATTTACAAATAGCTGTTGCAGTATTCAATGTGCTGTAACTGATTTACTGCTCAATTGCACCATATGTTTGTCATCGAATTGGAGTCTATTCACTGCAAGCGACTTCCTCCAGTTGAACCATCATCCATGATATTCCTACCATCTGAATAAGGGAAATCGTTTTTACAGCTTCATATCAAATCGTTGTTCTATAGTCATTTACCGTCGACATGTGTTCGTTTGAACATGGATATGATATGGTATCGTCTTGACATTGAAAATCGTCCGGCAAATTGTTACCGTGATTTAAAAACTGGCCCAAGGCTGGCTGAGTTGCATCCAAGTCGGTTGAAGTACCCGAATAAAATTAGTTGCTGTGTTGCCTGGACATCAGATGTTGCATAAGATGCACGCTATAAGATATTGCAAGGATATCCAATGTTGTATGGACATCGGATGTTGCAAAGACATCAAGTGTTGTAAGGACATTAGATGTTGCATGGACAGCACATGTTCCAATGCATCAGACAACAATCACAACATAGCACAGCATACAGTCTAATGAACGCTTATGACAAATAAAAATCGAATCTCAAAATAGCGATTTAGTTGCAACGTGGAAGTGCTGAAAGCAGTTGCAACGTCGAATTGTTACAATCAATTGAATTTTGCATTGGAGTCCTGCAACATACTTTCCAAAATCATCGATGTGCAACTTGCAGGTGCATCATCAAATGCGCTGAAATGGTTTACTGCTTAGTTGCAACACGTATTTCTCATCGATTGCTACATAGTTGCAACATCAATGTGCTGCAACCGACTTACTCCAGCCGAACAATAAAACGTCTGTAATATTTCGAACCCAAGATTATTTCCCCGAATGGGTAAAATTTGTACGCCAAATAGCGACTTAGTTGCAACATCGAAGTGCTGCAACGGATTGCCAAAATCAAATACGGGCTGCAAGCGATTTGCAAAATTGCGGTTGCAACTTCAAATGTGCCGCAACGAATTTACTGCTTAGCTGCAACATATATTTGTCATCGATTGCTACATAGTTGCAACATCAATGTGCTGCAATTGATTTACTTCTGTCAACAAAAACATCGACCCCAATTTTCGAATTGGGCTGTCACGAAGTTGACAATTTTACAAACTTTCATTATAGATGAGGTGGGTGAATCATCGCTGGAATGGGATATTTGCTTAAACATGCGGCTAAGTTTGATCTACAAACTAAAAATGTGACTTGGCTCATCGTTTACAAGGACTCGACCTCCTAACGAAACATTGATAAGACGGCGCTGTTTTGGCTTGGCGAAATTTCTTCTGTTGACATTGCAAATTTTCCGACGTTCGCTGACGATTTGTAAACAAATATCTTCTTCATTGCTAGCGTTTTTACGAGTGCTCAGGCGGCGGTGCGCAATTTCTTACGTCTGAAGCAAAAAATCGGTTGAGAGTTGCGAAAAATTGAGCAGGAAAGCGATTCTTAACGAAAACTTCAAGATGACTCGACGTTCGTTCAACATTTTCTGCATCGCTTTCGTTTTATTCATCGTAAGGTTGTTTTGCTGATTTTGCTCGTTAGCTCACTGGCTAGGTTTGATTTAGTGTCGCGCAAGTGCTCAAACTTGCAAGCGCCCTCAACAGCAACAACAACAACAACAACAACAAGCTCAGCCCGTTTGCGAATGTTCGAAATTGGATGAATGCTTGAAAAATCAACGAGATCAAACCAACAAATTGGAAAGTGAATGTCGACAAGCGTAAGTTTTGCGAAATCGTCCGGTAAACGAAATGTTAGTGACGATTTTTTCGTTTTTCAGATGCTCTATCCATCTCGGACCGAATTCAACGGTGATTTTGGACTGTTTATCGACGTACGAAACCGAAAAACTCAATCATAAATTATCCATGGACAAATGCATGAACGATGTCGCCGGTCGACCGTAAGTCTAGATTGTTGCGTACCTGCGTCTCCGACGTACAGTATACTTTCGTAAAAGCAGGTGTACCGGCGATGGCAACGCTAATGAAGCCGAAAAAACTTACTCGTTCAATTCTACTTTGATCGCTCAAGCGTTGGCCGCCGATCCAGTTACGAAACAAAAATTAACGCAGATCAAGCAAAATCCGCTCATGAATTCGTACAAAACCTGCTACAAAACGTGCATGAAACGTTTACGATCGATATCCGAAGCGGCCGCAACGAGCAAATCGACGAAACAACCGAACTGTTACGTCCAATTGGGGTACTGTTCGACTACTGTAGAATTCACCTCCCGACCTAATTTTTGATGCGCAGGTGCCAACTCGAAAACGATCCGACCAAAAAATCGTTGAGGAAGTTAGCCAAATCCAATTGTTCCATGCAAACCAAAATGGACAAATCCTCGTTGAAATTAAAATTGGCTGAATGCCTTCAATCTGCGTTCGCAAAGTTTGTCTTAATTCGTTTGGTTCGGTCAAATTTCTGAATCACCATTTTTTTTAGCCCGACTCCGACTCCGGCAGTATGCCCGAAGCAGCCTTCTAACGAATTGTAAATGCGATCGAAAAATGAATTTATTTTACTTGTTTTTGTATTTTTTTTATGTAACAAAATTTCGAGCGATTTTTTTATGTTTCGCGTTTGTGACAGTAAAATGCAGTTTTTAATCAATTATTGGTTTGACTTTGGAACTAAACTGAACAAAAGCGGTAGACAACCAACTTTCGTTTACTTTAATGACATCCTTAGATGATTTATTCCCGTTTTTACTTATCACACTTAATAACTTTTTTCTCTGGAAGGGTGAAACCCTAAAAACAATATAATTGTTACTGCGTTTTCTTCCCGTGCTCAACAATTTGTAATCTATTTTTTCCCACGTTATATCTTAATTTTCATCGTGTTGACACAAAATAAAATCAATTCAATTCAACTGATTGTTTATTTTAATTTGTTTCTGTTTTTCTTTGTAGACCAACAGAACTTTGCGCTTGCCATTTTGATATTCGTAGCCCAGATGATCCAATGGAAATTAGACTAAGGCGTGCGCCAAGGCCACTAACCAATGGGAAATGCTTCCTTAGAGTGTCAGATTATTGATTAGTAGTTGTTCCCGTTGTTTTCATGTTTCAAGTTTATACTACTACCGGTGGGTTTTTGCGTGGATTATCGCTTCTCGGCTTCGGCTAAGATCAAAGTGTAGTATCTGTTCTTATCAGCTTAATCTCTGATACGTGACCCACGTGGTCACATTGAGATTAGTCTGATTTTTGGACCTTGGCTAGGTGTAAGGGCTTGCTCTTCCCTCGCCGCGGGTCGGCCTGGTATTGCAGTACCTCCAGGATCGGCCCATCCCCGAGTGGGGAAAATTAAAACTCAAAATAGCGACTTTGTTGCAACATCAGAGCCCTGATTGCCGAAATAGTTAATGTGCAAACGATTTTCAACTAACATTTGAAGTTGTATCTAATGAGAAAATCGGTTGCAACATTGACTAAGCAGTGGAATACAACTAATTGTCGATTCCACTGCTTAGAAATCTGTGATTCCACTTTTTGGATATAAATGACTTCGTTATTGTTAAAGGAAACTGAAAAGTAGTAGTATATATGAACCCGATGGCCAACTCGTTATAACATAGTCTGTGCTAAGAAGTTTGTTTGACCGGGGCTCGAACATGCATACTATCAGATCGATAGTCAGCTGGCGAAGCCATTACACTATTGTATAGCTTAAATCTTTATTTTTATAAGTAAGATCGACTATCGATAACTGTCCTTTGATTCAATTTGATTCAGATTCATGATTCACCACTCGCTGATAGAGTTGGAATTAGTATTACGATGATCAAATAATAACTCCCGCAGCTCTGTTCACTACTTCATATCTTACTATTACAAGTGAACATGTCAGAATTGGGCTGTGAAATATGTTCAAAATCATTTTCGACAACACAAATTTAAGAAGACATAAACGTACGATGCATCTTCAAAGTGTACATAAAGACAGTACAAAAGCTGTCGAGAAATTGTCAAGTGGATGAATCAATTGGAGAAAATGAAACAAATGAAGTTGATTTGAATAATTCTGAGTATATGAATGAAACAAATGAAGATGAAAGTGAGTCTCACATGGAAAGTAGCATATTGTGCTATGTTGTAATGCTGTTGCCAGTTTTGCAACAGAAAATTTGTAGCAATTCTGATGCACCGCTGTACCATATTTTTGGCGTTGCAATTTTGGCAGCTGTCAATTACTACTTTTAATTGCTCAATTTGATCTCAAATATTTCATCGCTTGAAACTGGTTTACCACATCGATGATTAAACCGAACGAAATCAGTTGCAAACATTGATGTTACGCACCACATTTGAAAGTGTAGCTAAGGAGTAAATCAGTTGCAGCATCGACTTCGCTACTAAGTGATGTAATTTGATTTCAAACACTAAGCTGCAATTGATCTCGCAATGTAATCTCTCTTGAACTGTAATATTGCAACTAGACTTCCGAGTTCCAGTTTTCCCCAGTCGGGGATGGGCCGATCCTGGAGGTACTGCAATAACAGGCCGACCCGCGGCGAGGGAAGAGCAAGCCCTTACACCTCACCAAGGTCCAAAAATCAGACTAATCTCAATGTGACCACGTGGGTCACGTATCAGAGATTAAGCTGATAAGAACAGATACTACACTTTGATCTTAGCCGAAGCCGAGAAGCGATAGTCCAAGCAAATATCCACCGCTAGTAATAGAAAGTAAAACATCAAAACGACGTAAATATTTAATGTGTTGGAAAAATCCAATAATCTGACGCGCATTTTCTGATTGGCTCAATAAGGCAGCTGCCTTATTGACCACACCTTCGTATAATTTAATTGGTTTTAAAAAACTAAATTCGCGTTTATGACGCGGAAACAACGCAGCCAGCGGAAAATTTTGGTTTATAGTTAAAATCGTGCGGTTTCGTC
Source organism: Prionchulus punctatus (assembly GCA_034698125.1). Lineage (NCBI taxonomy): Eukaryota > Metazoa > Nematoda > Enoplea > Mononchida > Mononchidae > Prionchulus > Prionchulus punctatus. Next base: position 32,837 of record JAQGBA010000322.1, on the reverse strand, counting down.
GTTCGACCCAAATTCGGCGCGTGTCAAATTAAAAATTTTACTTTATTCGCCAAATCGTTTACCGAACTAAAAAACGACGACGAATCGTTAAAAAAGCAATGAAAAGCGGCAAATAAACAAAACAAGTCGAGTCAAAAACAAACATTTCATCAAATAATACGTAATTTTCAACCATCGACGGCAGTTTTTCGAGAACCGAATAACCATTGAAGGGCAGTGGCGTTAAAACAAAAAAAGTAATTAAATTTAGCGCCGTTACGAAACAATTTTATCAAAAAAAACAACAACGAAACGGACAAAAATTCGACGTTTCCGAGCGTTTTGGGGTAAGTTTCGAAAAACGACGCCGTAAAGAGCTAAATTCGTCGAAAACGTGTCGAATTTTCGTTCTAACGAGCAAAAACTACAATTTTCCGTGAGCAAAAACAACAAACGTAACAAATCTTTGGTCGTCGAAACAAATGCGGATTGTACAAAAAAAAACTAAATTTACATAAACCGATTATCGTATGGATCACCGCTAGAATACTGTAGGGTCAGCGTTCGCGTCGCCGCGCGGCCATTCAAAGCGCGAGACGACGTACAAACAAACCCGAAAGGGAAACGTAAAAAATCAAATAAAAAAATCAAACGTGAAACGGAAATTTACACGGAATCGAATCGGGCGAGTCACTTTTTAGCGAAAATATGATACAATACGGCCACGTTCGTAGACAACGAAAAGACCAACACGAAACCGACGATCGCCTTCCAAAACGCGCCGCCGTTCGTCGACGCGGCGGCGACGACGGCGGACTGAGGGCCGCCGACGACGTTGATCGGCGGCGATATTCTTTTACTCGTCGTCGTACTGTAGCCCGATAACAAGGATACGGTATCTTCGTCCGGCTGACCGTACGGACCGGCGGCCTGCCTGGATTTCGACGAAAATTCGTTTTTATTCAACCACACTTGCAACTGATCGGACGTCGACGACGGTCGGTTGGTGACGGGCGACGACGACGACCATAGATTCGTCGTCGACGGCGGCGGCGCGACGGTGAACTTGGGCGGCGCCAAAATTGAGCCGTTGTTGAATAATTTTTGCCTGGAACGGGCTCCGTCGGAATTCGTCGATTTAAACGACGGCGACGAGGCGAACGTCGTCGCCGAGAAGCCTGAAAGTAACAAGATCGACGTCTATAGTTGAGTGCGAACAATAGTCGCCAGTGAACTATAGTCGACTTACTGAACGTCGATTTCGTCGGCGACGTCGAACGCAACGACAGCGTCGACAATTTGGCGCCGAGCACTCGACTCGGACTTCCTTCTCGAGTCGTTCGAGTGGCGGCGGCGAAGATATCGGGCACCTCGCGTCGAAAAGGCGACTTCCCAACGTCCAATTTGGGCGACGGCGACGCGCGCTGAGGGGGCAGAAATGATTTCATACTGGCGTATTTCCCCGCCGACGACGGCGTGCTGGTTCGAGAACTTTTCGCCGATCGTTGACTCCACGCGCCGTCGCTCATCGTACTTCTATCGGGCGACGACGAATTACCTCTGAAATTCGCCTCAAATTTTACATTTTTGCTCGTTTTGACCGTTAGCAAGTTGACTTTCCATTACCTTTTCACTCTTACACGACGCCTCGGCAACACGCACGACCACACGACGACCAACGACAGCAGCGTCGACGTACAAAATTGCAGAACGTACAAATCGTCTTTGCCGCCGAAAGTCACCGTCCATCGTCGTACGTCGACCGCGTGCAACGCGAAATTGACCGCAAATAACGAAATTCCGACGTAATCCAGCGCCAATCTTCGTCTGAAACGAGCAAAAAACTGAACTGTCGTCGAACGGCTTTCGTTTTTCGTAAATTTACGCTTTGCAAAAATAAATCATCGTCGCATAAACGAAAAATCCAAAAACGCACGTCGCCGTCGAATAAGAATAAACTTTCGGCAATATTTGATAAAAAACGTACGGCAGAAAATTGCTCAAAACGATCAACTAAAAACAAAAACGTTTCGTCTTATACGAACTAAAGTTCCGTGAAGGTATAGTTGAAACGAACTATAATTGCGTAAGAACTTATAGTTGAATGTTTCGAACTATAGTTCTTACTTCTGTTCGACTATCCGACTGGACGTTATGAAAATCAGACAACCACAGCGATCCGACGACGAAACTCGAAACGAGCATCGAAAGGGCCGACACGACGCCGACCGAACGTCGTTTTTTCTTCCAAACGGTCTAAAAACGTACGCGTAACGAGCAAAAAACAATTTCACAAGTAAAAAATTTACTTTCGACGTCGCCAGTGTATTTCGCGACGCGTTCGAAACGAACGTCGCCACGGATTTCGAATGCAGTCGTTTCAAATTCGACGACGTAAAAAGTTCGGACAGGCCGAATTTTTGATTTTGATACGTCAATTCGTTGCCGACGTACGTTCGACAACGACCGCACAACGCGTAAATTTGTTCCAAACGCGAACGATACGCGTCGATTTCCTCGTCGAATTTATCCTGAAACGAGCAAATGGTCGAAACTATAGTTGCTTTGGAACTACAGTTGCCTTAAGATTTTCGTTAACGAGCGATAGTTTCTACGCGTCAATAATTTAAAAAATATTATGTTTCGATTTACCTCGCACGACGGCACGAAATTCGCCAATTGTCGAACTTTCAGCAGCTGATTTTGATTGCACTGATAACACAATCCGTTCGGACTATTCAAACTGATAACGTCCGGCTTGGGCAGCGACGGTCGGTCGACGGTCATCGTGTCGACGCATCGGTTCAAACGTTCGTCGTACATCGCCGGAATGTCTTTATTGAAATCGCCCCCCTGAAACGAAAAACGGGTGACGTAAGGGGCGTTAGACGCCGCGAAATTTGTTTTCGAATCGACGTTTACGTCCGTAAATCCGTTGTATTGTTCGCATTTCGGACAATCCCACGAATTTCTCGAATCGTAAACGACGCGCGACGTCGATCCGCAACACCAACACTTGACGTCGATTCTAACCTTTTTCCTGAAAAAAAATCGATTCAATTGATAAATCAATAATTTCAAAAAGTTGATAAGCGGCGAAAGTTGCCGAGGGACTATAGTCGAAAAGGGTCTACAGTTACTGTTACTGCAATTACTGTTCATAAGGGACTACAATTTGACGAAGCACTATAGTTGACGAAGGACTACAGATAACGAAGGACTAGTTTATGTGAAACTATAGCTCAAAACAATAAATCGACAATTACCTAATCCATCGATATCCGCAATAAATAGACGCGAAGCCGAATACGAAACTGAATCCGATTAACAACATGACTAAAAATTTGCCCGTTAATGACAAATTAAGGACGAACAAGCGTTTAAAAAATTAAAATTCGAGGTCATTTTCCAAATCATAAATGAAAAATATCCAACAAGAAAAAATAAATTGAAATATTTTTACTGTCGAAAAAAAGAACAAAAAAATAATAGAAAAAACACCAACGAACGCGAAAGGAGACCGGACCGTGTGAAACGAAACAAAAAAACGTACATATTTCTTGCGATAACGATCGATAAATTGATAAATAAACACTTTCGAAAAAAATTTCCTCAAATTAGAAATAACAAATTTTTTCATTAATCTTCATTCAAATTCAGTTCATCGTCGTCGAGTTGCAATTCCTACAGAAAAAAACAACAAATTATCTTCGCTGGACAGTTGGCTATCGGACAAAAAGGTGAAACTATTAGTTCTCAAGGAACTACAAGTAGGAAAGGCAAATAATTATTCACGTAATTATAGTTCGCAAGGGTGACCAGTTTGTCGGAGAACTAAAGTTGACGAAGGACTACAGTAGACGAAGGACTATAGTTTATAGTCAATCGATTATAGTAGGGAAAGGGCTATAGTTGTCCGAGAACTATAGTTGACACGCGTCTACAGTTGACGACCGACGTACGTTTTCGTCCTCGATTTCGACGTCGTTCAAATCTAAATTGTCCAAATCCAAATCTAAATTATCGTCGCCGCGATCGGGCGGCGACGTTTGCCGTTGTTGACTGTCGCGTACGACGGCCGGCGTACGTTGTCGGTTGGCCGCCGAATCGTCGGGCGCTATGTCGGGCGCCGTGCGTCTCGGCGGCAGTATATCCGGTTGAGTTTGAGAACTTCGCGCGATATCGGGAGCCTGCAAATCAGAGAAAACGCCGCCGTGACCGAAACGGAGTAAAAAAAACTAATTTTACGTACTTCCGAAAACATATCCTCGTCGAAATCGTCGTCGTCGTCTACCGGCGGCGGCGGAGTTGCCGGTCGTCGATGCGCAGGTTGCTGCTGCGGCGGCGTCTTCGGCCGATGCGCGGGCGGGGGCGGCGAATGGTGCAATTTTTTCTGAATGACCGACGGCAACGTCGACGAGTCGCCGTCGAAATCGCTTCCGTCGCCCGACATACGCGCGCCCGGTTTCGACGCCGATGAAGACGGCGGCGGCGAACCTCGTCCGAAATGATGATGCGGTTCGTCTTTCGGAATGACGACGCCCGACGGCGCCACTGTGGTCAACAGAGGTTGACCGCCAGGACCCAACAATCGACCGTCGTCGTCGAAACGAAAAGCGCCGTTGGCCTCGGCGGCGGCGACTTCTTCCAAAACGTTTCGTTCGTAGTTCGGCTGAAACGAAACAAAAAACGTGACGCTACGACTATAGTTATTAAGAGTCTATAGTTGGTGAGTCTACTGTTGGAGACTCTATGGTTAATGAACGTCTGTAATTGACGAGTGCCTATAGTTGATGAACGTCTGTAGTTGTCGAACGACCATAGTAGACGAGCGTCTATAGATGATAACCAATAATAGTTGCTGGAAAACTATAGTTTCCGCGTCTATAGTTGAACTATATTTTCTCACCGGAACGTTGACGTAGGCGGCGGCGGGTATGGGTCTGGTGCTCAGGTGTCGCAAATATTGTTCGCCTTTGAACGAATCCTTCAATCCGGGAAACAAATTCTCATACTTCGTCGGATCGGCCAAACTGTCGGCCACCTTTTGATTGATCGGCGAAACTTTATCTTTCCACATCGATAAAACACTAGGAAAAAAACCGTCGTATATTGGTCGGCAACGGGCAAAAATTAATTACGTACCGAGAAATTTGGCTAGGCGCGTAAGTTCGAGCGAAAAACGCCGCTTCGGGCAAACGATTAGTTCGTATTAATAATTCCAAACATTCGTCGACGCTGAAACGGTTTCATTTTTACGCGAAAAAAAACAAATTTCGCGTCGTCTAACGATGCGAAACGAGCAAAAACATGAAACCCACCGTCCGAGAAGGAAATTCGACGCGAACGCGACGTTATTTTGTCCGGATTGCGACGATTCAACGGCCAACTTGTTCATCAAAACGGGTGAGCCGGCGGAACTGGCCAACAACAAAAGGCCGCCGTAGTCTTTAGCTCGACCCAAACATTCGCCGGCCAAAATTAATTCGCTCTTCGCCGTCGCCACTTGACTCAATTGGCGCCATTTTTCCTCGGACTTAAAACGAAAAATTGTCCGAATAAGACGATTTAAAACAAAAATTGACACTGGCCACGCGTACATCGGCTTCCAACGCTAATTCGTACGCCACTTTCAATTCGCCCAACGTCAACGCCAATTCGAACCGATGCTCAGGATCTTGCGACACGGCCAAAGCTTGTTTGCGAAATCCCTAAAAAAAGCTCCATAATCGGTCGGGCTTCGTTCGAATCGAGCGAAAACAATGTTCGCACTTGTTTTTCCAAAAAATGCGCCACTCGCGTGCGTTGATCTTTAGGTATCGTCGACAGAACGCGATCGGCGGTTTGAAAATCGCGTCGCATGACGGCCGTTTGATATTCCAAAACGGATAGCAACAGTTGATAGCTGACGACGGCCAAATCCTTGTCGCTCAGGTACAATCGACTTTCGGTCGGAATGTAGCCGAGGAGATACATGGGTCTGAAAACGGCGAGCAACTATAGTTCATAAGGAATTCTAGTTAATTCGCGTCTGTAGTTGATAAGGGTCGACATTTGATGGCCGTTTATAGTTGATGGCAGTTTATAGTTGACGGGCCGTCCGTAGTTGATCGAAGTCTATAGTTTATAGCCGTTTATAGTTGATGGCCTTTTATATTTTATGACAGTCTATAGTTGATGGCCGTCTATATTGATGGCAGTCTATAGCTGAAGCCTGTCTATAGTGAATGGCAGTCTATAGTTGATGGCCGTTTATAGTTGAAGCCTGTCGATTGTTTATGGCAGTCTATAGTTAATGGACGTTTAAAGTTTATGGCCGTCTTTAGTTGACGAGCGTCTATAGTCGATAAGCGTATAGTTAATGAGCTGATAGTTGATGCTAACTATAATTAAAAAATCAACTGTAGTCCCATAAAACCAACCTGTCCAAATGAGCGACGGTGACGATTTCGCCGCCGACGTAATAATTCAAACGATTGTGCGCCGTCGTATAGACGAAACAGTCGCCGATCCACGTGCCCGTTTTGACCGTATCGGACACTTCGCCGACGACCTACGACGAAAAAATGCTCGATTATTGGCCGAAAACCGTTTCAAAAATATTTCTTTTTTCTTTTACGTCGAAAGCGTCGTCGATGCCGTCCTCGGAAACTTTGTCGCTGCCCTCGGGCGTCGACGCGACGACGTCGGCGTTGTATTTCAAAATGAAAAACGAATCGTCGGTGGTGATCGTAACCAGCTCGCCATTTTCCGACCAGAAAACCTACGAAACAATATTTTGCACGAAACTAAGTTGAAAAAACAAAAAATCTATCCGGAATTTCACTTGTTTCGGAACTATTTCGATTCGACGAATCATCCTCAACGTTTCCCAATCGTAAAAGCACAACGCGTTCGTCGATCGTACGCCCAACATCGCTCCGCCGCAAATGCCTGCGCATCAAAATCAGTGTAAAAAAGCGTGAAACGATTTTTACGCGAACGGGACAAAACGACGACACCTTCCAGGCTATAATCGGGTCGAAGTGTTTTGAATTCTTTGAAATTCTTGAACGTTTTAATGTTGCTAGCCGATTCGCGGACGGCGTACACGTTCGAGTCGGCGGCCCAGACGAATTCCAACGCCGATCCGTAGGCTTTATTACGTAACGCCATCGCCGTATAAATAATATACTCGCCGTCGCCGCAAACCACCACGAACCTGCGAATCAACAAGTCAATTTAGTTGAATAGCTAGCTAACGACGTCGTCCGACGATTAACGGGCGCTGACCGGATAGTTAACGAGCAAAATTTTGAAACTCACCTTCCGTTCGGATTATGTTGGATCGTTTGCGGATATATTTCGCACGCGCCCATATCCTTGACGGACAATGACAATCGATCGCCGTCTTTTATGTCGGCGTCGGTGCCGAGCACTTTCAAATTGGCCTGTTGTACTTCTGAATGTTTCGCCCAGAGGATTTTGCCGCTGCCGTCCATGCTAATCGCCGGCTCTTCTCGACCGAGCTGCAAAACGAGCAATAAATCTCACTAGCTATCGCCGTTTTCGGGCGACGAACGTTACCTTTATAATAATGCTTCCTTCGTCGTAGCCGATGGCCACCGTATTGCCGCCTTTGAACGCGGTGATTACCCAGACCCGTTCCAAACCGTAATTGAGAGTAGTTTCCAATCGATACGTATTCGCGTGCCAAATTCGTACGGTGCCTTAAAAATGAGAAACGATTTTTCGTCCGATTACGTTTTGACGTCGAGAAATTTGCTCACTATCTTCCGATCCGGTCAAAATGATCGGCAATTCCGGGTGAAAACAAACGGCGGATATATTCTGCGCGTGACCGTCCAACGTCGCCACGCACGTTTTATTCTAGAGAGCAAACGTCAACTATCAACTATTGTCACCGACGAACAATAGTTTTTAGCCAACTATAGTTGTACTTGATAATCCCAGATTTTTACGAGACGGTCGTCGGCGCCCGAAATTAAATACGGTTTATCGCCGCCGTGGTAATAGTCGACGCAGTTGACGCCTTTTTCGTGTCCTTCCAACGTGAAATTCGGTTGATTCGAGCCCAACTGCCAAACCTGACGGAACGAAAAAAAGGTAAAAACGTGTTCTGGCTAGGGGGAAAACGAGCAAAAACCTTTATCGTTCGATCCAGCGACGCCGTCGCGAACGTATTGTTATCCTTGGGATTTATGACCACCTGCATGACGTAATGAGTATGGCCTTCGAAAACTTGCTTGCATTGCCATTTATTATCCCAGTCCCATAATTTAATCGACATATCGTCTAAATATACGAACTATAGTTGTATTAAAATTGCAATTATAGGCGCTAGTATTTGTAAATATAGTTTCGTTCCTGTCAACTATAGTCCATCACAGTTACAACTATAGTCGCTCACTCTCGCAACTATAGTCGCTCACTCTCGCAACTATAGTCGCTTACACTCGAAACTATAGTGGTTAATATTTGCAACTTTAAAGGAACTATAGTCCCAACTATAGTCGACGAGAAAAACAAATTTCGTGACTGACCCGACGTCGTTAGCACGTACGGCTGAGTGGGATGAATGGCGATGCATCGAACGTAATCCGAATGAGCTTCGAATTGATGAACCCTCTCCAGTGTATTGTAATTAAAAATGCGAATTTGCATATCGTCCTAAAAAACACGTGTGGCAGATTCGGGCGTTGAAAAACACATTTTTCGTAAGTTTTTTTTACTGATCCGGTAACGACCCAGTTTTTCCGCGGAACAAATTTCGACGCGCGAACTGGCAAATCACAAACTTCGAACGACTTCACTAATTGCTGAATTTAAAAAAATCGTTTTTGACCCGTTCCGAACCAAACGAAACGAATTTACTTGCGTCTCGTAGTTCCATATGTGCACGTTTCCGTTGTATAAACTGGCCAGCATCCACGGCTCGGCGGGATGAAGGTCGACGGATTTAACTCTGTCCGACCGCGCCAGCAGTTTTCTTTTAACGTCCAAACGTAACGGCTAAAGCAAAAAAAAATAACGAAATTTGTGTGGTAATTAGCTACGAACCGAATAAATTTTTAAAACGTACCATTTTTCGTTAATTTTTTCTTACGAAACAATTTTCGACCACGAATCGAACTAAATTTTATTATTTTCCGCCTTCAATTTTCGCAAAACGAACGCAAAATCCACGCAGACAAAACTACAGTAGGATTTTGTCATTTCCGATGGGCAAGTACAATTGCGCGTATAGCCTAATTTAAAAACTGTTTCGGACGAAATTGATTGTCATTTTTAGTGTTCGTTCGTTTGAATATGAACAGCTTTGTTCGAAACTCGATATCTGAATTTGGTTTGCAAATCTTAATTTTAGAATTACTTACCGCACTACCCCGATTAGAAGCACCCCTCGATTAGAGGCACCCCTCGAATAAAGGCACCCTTTTGGAGTCTGTTGAAAAAATAGAAGCACCCCCTCGAATAGAGGCACCGGTGCTAAAAGTTGAATTTTTTTTAAACGTATGCAGTTTTGTCTAGTCTTACATCAATTACCTTACATCTTACATCAATTGAAAATATAAAGGCACCCCCTCGAACAAAGGCACCCTCTCGATTAGACGCACCCTCATTGAATGCTTTGAAATAATAGAGGCACGGTGCCTCTAATCGGGGTAGTACGGTGTGTTTTTACATGTTTTTTAACTTGTGTGTCAAAAATTGCGAGTAAGTTGAAGAAACGCTCCAAAATGCGTCTTTGTCAACTCATTTGTGAGTCAAAATGTGAAAATACAAGCAAAAATATAGTCTAAATACAGAAATTAAAATCTTTTCGAAATCGACAAAAGTTTTCATAAGCCTTTATTCGGTGAAAAACGACGTTTTTCAAATTTTGCGCTATTATATAACAAGAAAAATGACGCTTATGTCAAAATAAATTCGATCGAACGGAACAACGAATGAAAAATTACCATATTTTGCGTGTTTTTTTCGACTCGTTCAAATTTTTGCCCGTTTCGTTGATTATAAGTACCGATTATTCGTTTTTTATCGCGTTTTATCGTCGCCGAATTTTCGTTTTATCGTCGAACGGCCGAAAATTCGTTAATTTTTGGCGTTTACAAAAAAATTTCCTGCTTTTTACCGTTCGCCGGCGCGAAAAACGATCGAAAAAACGGCGTTTTTTTGAAGATTTTTCGCCCGCCGACGTACGCGCGACGACGTTTTAGGCAATTTTTTACCGATTTATTTTCGAACTGTTACGACATTCGGTGCTCATTCGCGCCCCATGACTATGGGTCAGAAAGTTTCCGGCGGAATTAACCGCGGCGGCAGTCGAGACGTTTCGTCGATTTTCCCCGAACATTATCGTCGGGCGTACGAACGAAATCCGGCGGCGTTCGGTTTCGATTTCCTACAAGATTTCATTCGTCCGTCGCGTTTAGACGTCATCATTAGTTCTCAGCCGCCGCCCAAAGAAATACAGGTGAGGCGACAGTTTTTTTGTTTGAAAAATTGCGAAACAAACCAAAAACGTAAACACGCGTCGAAATTTAATTAAATTTTTACGACTTTTCATTAAACACTGATTTCTTGTTTGATTTGAAGACGTTTAGCATTGGTTTGATTTAACTGTAGTCTACAAACAACTAATAGTTCTTTAGACGCTATAGTTCTTTGGACACTATAGTTATTTTGACACCAAAGTTCTAGTTATTATAATCCTTTAGGCTACAGTTCTTTATATACTATAGTTCTTTTACAATCTATAGTTTGTTATATACTATAGTTCTTCAAAATCCAGTACCTTAGACGATAGTTCTGTTGGCTGTAGTGCTTTATGGACTATAATTCTTTTTCTTTATAGACTGTAGTTCGTTGTACACTATAGTTCTCTAGTCACGTCAGTTCACAAGTGCTACAGTTCAAAATAGACTGTAGTTCAGTTAGCGAGCGGCATTTCGAATCGATTTTTTGCTTTCAGGAATCTCATTCGTGGAATCCGGACGATCGAAGTTTGAATATTTTCGTCAAAGACGAAGACAAATTGACGTTTCATCGGCACCCCGTCGCCCAAAGCACGGACTGCATACGCGGCAAGGTCGGCTACAGTCGCGGCTTTCACGTGTGGGAGATGACCTGGTCGGCGCGGCAACGCGGCACGCACGCCGTCATCGGCGTCGGCACGTTGGACGCGCCGTTGCACGCCGTCGGCTATTGTTCGTTGGTCGGCTCGACGTCCGATTCGTGGGGTTGGGATTTGGGACGCAATAAACTCTATCACGACAGTAAAAATCGTCCGACGATCGCGTATCCGGCGATACTGGGGCCGGAGGAGAATTTCGCCGTGCCCGACTCGTTCATGGTCATATTGGACATGGACGAGGGCACGTTGGCGTTCGCCGCCGACGGACAATACTTAGGCGTCGCCTTTCGCTCGTTGAAAGGCAAAAAATTATTCCCTATCGTCTCGGCCGTTTGGGGTCATTGCGAAATCACTATGCGATATCTCGGCGGATTGGATCGTAAGCCAGTGAACTATAGTTGTCCGAAAGTCTACAGAAATTATAGTTGATAAGATTCTATAGTTTATGGTAGTCTACAGTTGACGGCCGTCTATAGTTACTGAGCGTTTGCAGTTGATGAGCGCCTATAAGTTGATGAGACAATAGTTATACAGTTGATCGAGCTTCTATAGTTGAGAGCCGTCTATAGTTAACGCGTGTCTTTAATTGATTAGCGCCTATAGTCGACGAGCGGTTGTAGTTGATGGCCGTCTATAGTTGACGGCATTCTGTAGTTGATGAGAATCTTTAGTTAACGAGTGTATACAATTGATAGAGTATAGTTGATTAGCGTCTATAGTTGATCGAGCGGCTATAGTTGAGGAGTCTCTATGGTTGATGAGCGTCCATAGTTGATCGAGCGTCTATAGTGATCAGCTTCCATAGTTGATAAGTGTCTATAGTTAACGAGCATAATTAATAATATAATAATATAATAAATTAATATAATTAATTAGCTTTTGTAATTGATGAGCGTTTATAGATAACAAACCTCTATAGTTGGTGAGTATAATTATCAGCCATTTATCTCACTGTCTACGACGCGTAATTTGTTTTTTTTTCAGCCGAACCTCTTCCACTAACGGATATTTGTCGACGGGCCATACGACGACACATATGCAACGCCAGTCGAGTGGAGGAACTTAATTTACCGCCGGCGCTCAAACAATATCTCCTGTATCAATAACCCGCGAAGTAAAAACGGAGAGAAGAACTTTTATTTGTGTATCTATTTTAATCAATTAATTTGTTCATTGCCGCCGGCGCTTTATTTTTTTCGTCTTTTGTAATTGTAAAAACGTTGTTTTTGTTTGTTTTTTTTCTCGTATCGTATTTATGACGATTTGAGGCGGCGAGAAACAAATTTTGCGCTCGTTTTTCGTCGAATTCGGTTCATTTTTCGGTTTTTCGATGCCCGTAAAATCCCACAACCAACGACGCGCGATCGCGTTCGCGATCTCGCCGACGACGACCGACGCCCAGTCGATAAGACGATTTTTGGTCGTCGTCGTCGCCGCCCTCAGTTCGACGCGTCAACGACGCGGAATGTGACGGAAAATTTATTTTTTCCGGAAATTTTCCTTCGTCGTTCGTCGACGTCGCTTTTCGTTTCATTCGCGCAAAAAAATTTTTTTTTCATCCTTGCGTGAAAATCATCGGCGAACGACGTCATTTCTTTCATTTATTTTTTTCCGACGTGGCGACTCTTTTTCTTCGTGGTCGTCGTCGCTCGTTTTGAGTTCGATTCTAAAAATGGACGCATAAAGATTGTTAAATGATTGTTTTTCGATCGGGTTTTTATTGTTTCGCGGAACGTTTTTAGTTCGCGTTGGCCCGTCGGGGGCCACTCTAGTCGTCGTTGGGCGTTTTTATTTTTGTTTTTTTTTCTTCCGCTCTTCAACATTCAATTTTATCGCTAGATATAGCTACTTTTCCGCTGCTAAATTTGTTTTTTTTCGCGTTTAACGTGCAAATTTTTGATTTAACAAAACGGATTTCGTTAATCCGACCTTAATTGGGATAACGAACAAAATATCATTGGGTTAGGATAAGTCGCACTAATTCATTGGATTAATCCAAATTTGCATAAAGCTCGCTATCCATTTTGCTTTTCGCCACTGCTTTCGAGCTTTCTTTATCGGTTTTTTGTAAAAATGGCGAGTTTTCGCCGCCCAATTAATTTATCATCGGTTTTTTTACCCTTTGGGTCGCTTGCGAAACAACTTTTTTGCTTTTCGTTGAAATGTTCATCGCCTAAAATAAGAAACGCGAAAACCGTTTATTTGACGAACGTCGAACGCTTTCGGCGAATTTTCGTTTCACGATTTTTTTCTTTTCGTTTCCCAGTTTTTTTTGCGGATAATTAAATAAGTAATAAAAATGTGTGTTTTTTAATTATTACCTCCCAAAGAATATTTTTTTCGAGTTTTCTTCTTCGATTTTATTGATGATTTCGCCCGAAAATTGCGTTTTTTTTTAATTTATTTTCGTACTCGTGTTTTATTGTTTTTCGATCTTCTTCCATAATTTTTCGTCGTTATTTTTATTGTACTTTTATCGAAAAAATTATTTTCGTGTGAAATTTGAGAAATTCTGCTGTTGTTTTTTTTGTAAAATTCAACTCTTTTTTTCTGTTGTTCGAAGAAAAATCTCTCTTTTCGTTTTGTTTATATTTTTCGACTGTTTGCGAATGTTTGTCGGCACATTATCGAATATAAATAGGCAAAAATTTGTTTTTTTTCTTTTGTGACTTGTTTTTTCATGTTTTATCGAGTAAAAAAGATTTTCCGTCGATTTTTTGAGTTTCGGATAGAAAAGTAGCGTCAAAAAATCAGTTTAGACTCGTAAACATTTCAACTATCGGCGGGAAAACAAGGAAAAGCGGAGTCAATTTGATTCTTATTCAAGAATATGTTTTCGTCCCTAGTTAAACCGAGGAGAACACTCGAAGTATGTTTCGAGTTTTGGTCTGGAAAACGAGTTAGCGAGGACGATTTCATGCGACATTTTGCGCAATTTTAAGTGATTTTGCAGTTTTGGATTGAAAACGCGAGCCAGGACGAGTTTTGCGCAATTTTAGCTGTTTTCGTGCAAATTTAGGTTGTTATTGCAAACAAATCAGAAAAACATATTAAATTAAAGGAAAGTTCAAATTCTAAGATTTATTATGCAATTTTCGATAACTCTGATATAAGGAAACGGTTTGAAAGTTTCCTTTAACGAACTCGTGTTTTGCTTATTTTTAAAAAATATTTCAAATATTGGACACTTTTCGACGAAATTGAAATAAAATTTTTACAATTCTTGCAAGATTTAAATGTATTTTTTATTGGCACTTTGCTCAACAAGACGACAAGTTATGAAAATAAAAATAGTTTTCCTAAGCTCAATTTTGAGTCCATTAGCAAAATCTTCCTGTTGGCGGTTTGAAACACATTTAGACTCATTAGAATAAAATAACTGTCGGTGTCGGAATTATAGCGAGTGATTTTTGTGTACTTTGAGGTTAGAAATACTGCAGCTTTCCATCGGGATGTGAAAATTAGCTAATGAAATAATATCTCAGGACTTTTCAATTAAAAGTTGGAAGTCTTCCTTCCCTAGTGAAAATGGAAGAAGTTTTGCAAATGACTTGTTCGAAATTTCAATTAGACATGTGATTTCAGCTGCTGGATTTTGTTTGCTTCGTCACGGGTTTGCGATATATTGTGCATTTGTAATTCATTTATTCGACACAAATTGAAAACGTGTAGCTCAGGGTAACTGTCGATGTGGTAGCGGAACACGAATCGACCTGGAATAGTTTCTCAGTCTTTTGTATGTTGGAAGCTTTCGAAGCAAAAAAACAGTCGTTTCTGTTCACTAACCGTGTCCTGTCTTGCTACTTATCGAGCTCCAGCCGACAACTAGCTAGCCGGTCATTGAAAATTGTAAAAAACGAGTTCCCCTCGCTTTGTAAAGCCATTTACTCTTCGATTTCAATATAGATTTAAGCTTAATAGTCATTAAAAACAGAGCAAATACCCAGCGAGCAGCTGGGTCTACTTTATCGCGTTTTTGTCAATAAAATGTGTCGGGACATTTGTTTTAGTCGACGTTTTTTCATTACATAAAATTTTTCAGATCGCGCGCCGTTCTTATGCGACTTTTATAAATAAAATCACTTGTAACAACAATGACTTTAATTTATAATTCGTCGGAAAGGGCGAAAAAACGCTGGAAATTATTAGAAGAAGCTTTGCGCAAGAAAAGTCGCGCGAAAAACAAATTTTGCGCCGGCGAATCGACGACATTGGCGCAAACATTCGATCTTTTGAAAATCGACCACGAAACGAGCGACGCATGTTCGTTTTCGTGTCGTCTATCGTTTCGAAACGAGTTCGCGCAGCGAACGAACGATGCCGAACACGTGAATATTCGAATTTTAACGAATTCGACAAATTTACTAGAGGATTTAATCGGATTCGACAACACGGGCAACGTTAGAATCTGGCCGAGCGAAGAAATTTTGGCGTATTATTGTTTGAAAAATCGAGAATTTTTCAGAAATAAATTCGTTTGCGAATTGGGCGCCGGTATGACCGGCTTGGCGTCGTTTTTTCTCGCCGCGACGGCGTTACCCAAGCAAATTCTTGTTACGGACGGAAACGAAAAAGCCGCTGAAAATTTGAAATTCATTAAAGAAGCGAATTCATTCCGGGACTGCGTGGAAATCGAAACGCGCCGTTTGCTTTGGACGGACGACGAGAAATTTGTTTTCAACCAACGTTTCGACGTCATTTTAGCCGCCGACTGTTTTTTCATAAAAAGCGCCGATGAAATTCTATTGAAAACTATAGACCGTCTTTTGAAACCCAACGGAACGGCAATATTTTTCGCGCCGCTTCGTTGCGGAACGTTTTATCGGTTCGTCGACGCCGTGGAAAAATCGAAAAAATTTCGCATTTCTGCCCTCGCCGAGAATTATTGCGAGCAAATAACGAAAATAAAAGAGAATTTATTGAAAGACGAGAAATTCGATTTCAACTACGTCTATCCGTTCATGTTACAGATTGAAAAAGTGTTGGGCGAGTACGAAAATTTGTCTGCCGCCGATATTTTAGCGACAGAAAATGAAAACGTAACGAAATTTCCGCATTTAAGTTGAAAAAACAAAAACGAGTCGATCTCTGGTGTCGTTTGGTAGCCAAAATTATTTCATCGATGCAATTTCTTTTATTTGCAAGATATTTGCAGCTTTTCATGAAATTTATGCTTGTTCTGGTCAATCTGGTAGCCTATTTCGCGCTGTGAAATCAAAAAATGCAGTTTATTTTTATGTGTTTATTGATTTAATCCATCTATTTTCCAGATTTTATTTCACTTGATTTCAATTTGTGAACCAATGATTTTTTTTGATCTTGCCTTTTTTGAAAATCCTTATTGATGCACATTTGTTGTAGAGCCTTATGCAATTGATTTGCAATTTTGGTTTATTTGTTGGTGGCTTGATTCATAGTAAAAATTTCGTAAAATCCAACTTGTCGAAGATGAAAACAATTAAAAATTGTAAACACAAAGCAGTAAGCTCGAAGAATTCGTTGCTTCAATCAGACTGACTAAAGACAACTAAAGTCCCACGATTGTGATAACGAGACGCCTTTAGCCAGTCTGCAATTGTTTTTCACCGTTTTTCAATGAGGTCGAAGACTTTTCATGATCTAAAAGCGTGCGACATTTCTTCCTTATTGCTTCGAAGCATTTGTTCAATGAATTTACGAGTGAGAAGTGACTCGCTACAGTTGATGATTTATCGCTCAGTTGATGATTCATCGCTCCCTATAATTGTGACGTCACTATCTACAAATTTTGATTTTATTGGTAACGAAAATTAAAATACAGTTTCGTCGCGCGACGAAGTTTTTGTATGTTTTTGTGGGTAGAAAACTTCGTCGTCGTCCTCTTCGACGGTGGTCAACGGCGTTCGTTGATTTATATATCCGTGATTGGATATGCTCAACGGGATTTTGACGTCGTCATTGATCGCCGACGGATTTAGGAGATAAGTAGGGTTATCCACGGGCGGCAAGGGCGACGGCGACGGCGAGCCGACGTTTTGAAAATTCACGTAATAGTTGGCCGGCGGCGTCAACAGATCCAACATATTTTCGTACGCCATCGGAAATTGTTCGCGGAGGAGTTGTTCGATGAGAATTTTGATTTCGTGAAAGTCCGGCCGCGATTCGGGATCTTCGTGCCAACATTGTTTCATGATGGTTGCCCTGCAAAACGCGTTAGACGGTGAACGTTTTTTGTTTGTGCGACGAGAAAACGAGCAAAAACGAGTTACATACACGACGACGGGTGCGTATTCGGGTGGTTCTAATCGATTTCCTATTTTCAACCAATTTATAAAATTGTGATCGGGGGCGTGATTTACGTAAGGCGTTCCGCCCAATGAGAACATTTCGTACAGTACGATTCCGAATGACCATCTACAACAGAAATTGGTCAGGATACACCAAAGTGGCGTCAACTGTAGAGTGAACTTCAGTCAACTATAGGGTGAACTATACACGACTATATTCTAATTACACGTCGGACATTGGAGTAAATTCGTCGTGAGATATGGATTCCAGGGCCATCCATTTCAAAGGTAGCTGTTCCAATTTGTTCTTCTTCGGATTCAATTCGTCGTGAAGCGCCAGTCCGAAATCGGCGATTTTAACAATGAGTCGATCGGTCAGCAAAATGTTTCGTAGCGCCAAATCTCTATGTATCAGCTGTAGATAGTGGAGAAAATTTGCTTGCGACGACGTATTCCCAGCAAAAATTAGTTACACATTTTGAATATTACGTTTTTCGACGAAAGATATTCCATGCCGTTGGCCACTTGGTACGAAAATGATGTCAAGTCGGATGTGCAAAGGATGTTCGGATCGGGAACAGCGTGGCCGCCAATTGAAAGTAGTGGCGAGGTGAAATTGACGTAGCTCTATAAAGTGTCTCGACAATGACAGATGCAAGCAAAATCACCGGAGAGCTAAAATTTGGTGCCAGCCATGCAACAATGCAACTACAGTTGCAACTCGACGATAAATGGCGCCTGGACTATCGTTTCAAAGATTTGCTCGGAAAGTAGCTTGCCAGCACACTTACGGGCGATGCGGCCGGTCTAGACGGCGTAAGAAATCTTCGAGATCTGACATATCCGTCGCTGTCGTCTGGCGTCATTTCGTTTATGAAACCGCCGTTCTTCGCTACTTTCTGCAAGTACGTTTGCAGCGAACCGAATTTGCATAGTTCCAATATCAAATACAGTTCGCCTTTCGTCATTCGCTTTGTCACAACGCCCAAGACGTTGAGAATATTTACATGGTTACCGATGTGCGACATGATCAACAATTCGGACAGTAAAGCTTTCATATGCACGGGATTGGAGCCGTCTAAAAACAAATTTAATTACTTCACTTAATTGTTCTCGGTCAAATTGGTGATTCATCAGATTCATCACTGTCTCTAAATGATGGGTCATCACGATCTGAAAATGATGAGTCATCAGTGTCTTCAGCTAATAATGAGCCAATACTGACTGAAAAAATGAGTCATATAATGAGTCATCAATTGTGAGCCATCACTGTCTACAAATGATGAGCCACCGCTTTCCGCATTGGCTAAAAAGGACGAATCACCGCTGTCTACAATTATGCTTCATCACTGTCTATAAAAGATGATTCATCGCTGTCTAAAAAAGATGGTTCATCTCTCTCTCTAAAAATGATGATTCATCACTGTGTAAGAACACTAAGTCATCACTGTCTGATAACTAATGATGCGCCACTGTCTAAAATGATGATTCATCACCGTCTATAGCTACGATTCTTCAATGTCTACAAGTTATGAGTCATCACTGTCCATAAATGATGATTCATCAGTGGCTAAAAAAATGACTCATTACTGGCTAAAAATATGAGTCATCGTTGTCTAAAAACCATGATTTATCATTGTCTATATACCTTTGGGCATTTTAACGGCCACAGCCACGGCGTACGCCTGGCTGTCGGAAAATAGAAGACCTTCGGCGACTTTCCCGAACTGACCCTCGCCAAGAACTTTTTCGTGCTCGATCACCAATCGATCGCGTTCGATTTCTAAACTAAGATCGAACGGCAGACTCTGAGGCTGTTGATTGATCGGTTTCGATTTGTCCATCGGCGGCAGTATGCCTTTCGCCGAGTTCATAAGATTTTTTTGCATTTTATGTATTTGAGCCTAGAAAGCATCGAAGCCAGCGGTGAAATTTGTTTTTCCAACCGCCTAAGAGCAAAATATGCGCAACGAACCTTTCTGTTCATCTTCCTCAGCAGCCACAAAACGGCCGCGGCCAGCATCAGCACCAAGACGCCTAGCACGGACAGCACGATGTACAGTACGGTGGCGTTGGTCACAGTCGGCTCGCCGTCGACTTTGACCATGAAAACCTTGCTAGCCGTACCGTATTTATTCGTTAGCAAGCAAGTATAGTTCGCCGAAAACGTAAATTTTAAATGCAGTTCTCGCTTGTTCCAGTATTCGTGGAGGTCGGTTTGCGACAGATTTCGTCCGTTTCTCAGCCACGCGGCGTCCGGATTCGGTACCCCTTGACCGCCGCAGGCTATCACATGATTCTGAGTGAAATTGATGCGCAGGTTCTCCAGCGGTCCGCCGTCGAAACGAGGCGCCATCGGCGCGAGGACGTTCAAGAGAAGGGACAGAACTTCGAACGTATCCCGATTAGCCTGCGCATCAATTAGTCGTTTCAAATGGCAAATATAGTTGCCGCTGTCGTTCGTGAATATTTTCGAATTGTGCAACGTTGCGACGGCGTGATCGCCCGTTTTGTTCACCGTCGCAGCGAATGTTTTGTTTTTCGCGTCGGTCGTTATCGACCAAAGGTAACCGTTGTCGTTCTTGATTTCCCAATGAGTGAACTCGTAGACTCGCGGCTGATAGGCGCAGTAGAGCGAAAATTCGTCGCCCGCCAGAGCCAGCTCGTCGGACGTCGTGAGCTGATAGCCTGCGAAACGAGCAAAAAGTTCGCTAGCCAAGCAACTTCCGTTGACTAATAATTTGCTGATAGTTAATGAAAACTATTGGCCCCGATGAACTATAGTCGCTGATGAATTACAGTAACTGAAGAACTATATGTATATATCTATAGATATCTATAACTATCGACACATATGAATTTTAGTCGTCAACTACAATGTATAGTCCCTGATCAACTATAATCCTGATGAACAAAGTCGCTGATGAACTGGAGTCGTTGATGAACTATAGCCGCTGATGAACTATAGACCATAATGAATTATGGACACTGATGAACTGTAGCCGCTGATGAAATATAGACACTGATGAACTATGGACACTGCTGAACTAAGTCGCTGATGAACTGGAGTCGTTGATGAACTATACTCGCTCATGAACTATAGACACTGGTGAACTATGAACACTGAGGAACTAAAGACACTGATCAACTATAGTCCCTGATCAACTATACTCCCCGAGCAACTATAGTCCCTGATCAACTATACTTCCCGATGAACTAAGTCGCTGATGAACTGGAGTCGTTGATGAATTATAGCCGCTGATGAACTGTGACGCTGATGAACTACATATAGACACTGATAAACTATAGTCCATGATCAACTGTACTCCATGAACAACAACTATAGTTCCTTCTCAAGTACAGTCCTGAACAACTATAGCAATACAGCAAGGGTACCTTTTTGATTGTTTCCATTGATTTCAGTGACGAAGTAGCTGATTTCCTGTTGGCTGTCGTCGAATATGAATTTATACGTTCCACTTTCCTCGACATTATTTACAACCATGTCGACTTCTTTTTGATAACTACCGACGAACCTTTCGCTGTAAGACAGTCGTCTGTATTCACAAAACGTGTTTTTGTAGCAAGGTTTGAAGTAAATTTCGAAATCGTGCTGCGATACTTCGCCCTTGGCCACGCACGAAAATTTATAGTCGCCCCCCTTCCGAAGGAACATGCCGTCGACCGTCGGCCGTTCGCCGAGCTCCCGGATGGTCGGCGGTTCCAAAATGAGACCCGCAACCTTCAATGTGAAAGGCAAAATGAGTCTCAAGTTGGAACTGTTCACGAACAATTGAATCGTATAAACGCCCGAATCTTCTACTCGGAGAGCCGAAATCGAGAAGAAAATCTTAATTATCTCGTCGGCTGTTACGTTTTTCACGTTCTCGTGGAGCAACGCACTTTCCTCTTTGCCCGATCTCGGATTTCGATTTGCGTACGTGATTTGATATTCATGTTCACTACAGCATGGTACTGTATAATAGACGTAGAATTCCGCCTGCGCATCAGCCGGCGTGACTTCCAACTTGGACGGGCTCGAATCCAAAACCATTATTTCCAAAAAGTTGTCGTCTATGAGTAAAACGAAAAATGCGACATTATCCTGCGCTAACGACGACGTTAATTTTGTTTTCTAACGCCGCTATTGTATTGTCGCGAAACTGGAAACTTACAAACGAAACTCAAAGCCGACCGATTCGAATCGTCGGCGGGCCACGATCGTTTTGAACACTGACAAGTTTTGCCACCCGGGTCGATGCATTTCTTGAATTTACCGAACTTTTCGAACTGCAATAAAAAAAAGTCAAAGAATGACAACGATGCAATATATTCTATTTTTCGAGTAAGTTTCGCAAATGTGACGCGAAAGATAGCATGCTAGACACGAAATTTGTTTTTCGATGACTGATCCGAGCACTTACGGTAACGTTCCAATATTTTTCGTCGCTGTCGTAGCCGACTTTACAGATTCCACCCAAACATTCTCGATTTGTTATCCCGCAATTGACCATGATATCGGATTCGAACGTTCGATGGCTATAGTCAACTGTAGTCTCATCAAGATATCCCTGTAAATCGTATCTTTTCACTTCCGCGTGCTGTCTGCCGGCTCGTTCCGAGTAAATTTCGCAAACGAAACGCGAAAGAAATAATAAAATCGTAGAAATGGTACGATAATTCATCGCGCAAACAAAAAATCGGTCGAAACTTTTAACTATCAACCTCATCGGAACCCTTTTCCGAGCGAATTTCGCGTTAAAGTCGTTAAAAAAATATTTCAAACCAGCAACGATAACGACGGAGAAGTTCGCTTCATCGTCGTCGATTTACTCATCGCTTGTTGTTGACGACGAAGTTTTCTAAAATTTATCGTGGGCTGTGATAACGAAGTAAACGTGGTGCGTTTGGAGAAGTATTAAAAATTGGAGAGAACGACATCCGCCCAAGCAAAAATCATCGTCGTCTATAGAGCGAATCGTGCAGAAAATGAAAAAATAAATCTCTTTCTCGACAGGCCTAACAGCCTCGAACGAAATTTGCAACCTATCCAATTGAGAAAACTTTCGATGGAATTCGAAATTTGATTCGTGGCTTTTGCTGGTCTATGTTTAATTCGATTTCGGTGACATTACGCCGATTGGGTTGGATAAACAAATTTCCAAGCGCAAAATCTCAGTGGACATCGACAAATTGAGATTATTTTGCATCTACGAAATGTTTGATCAGTTCACTGTCTAATTTTTTGGTACAAGGGGAAATTTGAAAGGCGTTGAAAGGAAAATTTGAACTGGCAACTAGCTGCTTATCAGCTGCTTCTCGTTTACCGTTTTTACTTGTTTTCAACTTCGACGTCTGATTTTACGACGTTTTTTTTACTATGAATCAAGCAAAATCGCAAATCAATTGCGTAAGGCTCTAAAGCAAATGCGCCACAAGAAGGATTTTGAAAAATAGGCAAGATCAATTAAAAATCAATCGTTGGTTCACAAAACGAAACAAGTGAAATAAAATCGAGAAAATGCCAATAATATATCGATTAAAAAAATCATTGTATTTTGCACTGTTACTGAAAATCCACAAGATCATTTCAATGTAGTTCTAATCAATACATTATTCGATAATCGATGCGCAATACATTCGCGATGCGATCAGCGATATAAGCAGTATCATAGCATGCATTATTAGAGGGTTTTTTAATATTACAATGCTTTTTGCACGGTTACTGAAAATCTGGAAAAGCCGTAACGAGGTCGATCCGGATCGATATTAAATAGCTCCGCGCGTGGCTCGCTGAAACTGTGCAAGATTTACGTTCACAAACAAACGATAACTTATCAACTGTAGTCAGTGCTGATTCATCAATTATTGCAAGCGTGACTCATCATAATTCCAGAAAACGCTGATTCATCTCTTACAGTAAATGATGACTCATCAATTGAAGCGAGCGAGGAATCATCAGTTGTAGCGAACGAGGAATCATCGATTGTAGCACGTATGAATCATCATAACGTAAGATTTGGAACCACTATACGAGTGGCCTCCATCGTAAGCCGCATCCGGACCTTGCCGTGGGACCTCCAAGGGGTGATCAAGAGCCACCCAACGATTGTGATACTTTGTACTTTCTCTGTATTAAATTAGTACCTTATCGAGGTACCCCTTGCATGGCTTCTTCGGTAAGACTCGGGGCCATATGTTGGTGGTCTCGGAGGCCGAGTGGCTACTCGCGCACATTCCCTCCTCAACTATAGTTCAAAATATAGAGTGCAAACTATATCGAACGATAGTTCTTTCGGGATCGCTAGTTCTGTGTGCACTTTCCCTACGGGTTATTGCGTCACTAGCTCACTGCTCCTGGTAGCAGGCGTTGGCGGTGAAGGAGTCACCGACCGCTATTGTCGCTAGGAGGCAGCTCATGCAGTCTGTCCTGTTGGCTGCTAAGCAGGTTGGTTCGATGCTACGATTGTCGCCGGAAGAAGACCAGTCACTGGCGTGCCCTAGTGACCAGATACGAACTTGTTGCAGCTCACCTTTAAGGGAGCTCGATCGCTTGGTAAAATCCTGACCTAGTTTACGGTTGTTGTTGTTGTCGTAGATATAGGCCCTCTCAAATAGTAGTCGCTAATTTTAGGACCTTTTGCGCCCGTTGAGTCCTCGGCTTAACCAAAGGCGCCATAGCTAAGTTAGGCTGAGCTAAGTGCACTCCGGAAGTGTATCGAGGGGTCAGACCCAAAGAACTAGCCTCCATTCTACAATTCAATGGTAGCATGCGATAAATCATCCTCAACGGTAGCAAACGATGAGTCATTAAATGTAGCGAGCGATTAATCGTAAATTGTAGCAGCGATGAATCATCAATTGTAGCAAGCGATGAATCGTCAATTGTATCAGCATTAAAGCATTATCATGCTACTATTGTTAAGGTGCAACTATAGACTAGTTGCAACTATAGTTGATTGGCTGGTGCCAAATTTTAGCTAGCTGCCGATTTGAATCTCTCATTGTCGACACACTTTTTAGAGCTACGTCAATTTCACCTAGCCACTACTTTCAATGGGCGGCCATGCTGTTTCCGATCCGAACATCCTTTGCACATTCGATTTGACAACGTTTTAGTACCAAGTGGCCAACGGCATGGAATATCTTTCGTCGAAAAACGTAATATTCAAAATGTGTAACGAATTATTGGTGGGAATCCATCGTCGCAAACAAATTTTCTCCACCATCTACAGTGATACACAGAGATTTGGCGTTGATGAACATCTTGCTGACCGATCCACTCGTTGTTAAAATCGCCGATTTCGAATTAGCGCTTCACGACGAATTGAATCCGAAAAACAAATTGGAACAGCTGCCGTTGAAATGGATGACGCTGGAATCCATATCTCACGACGAATTCACTCCGATGTCCGACGTGTAAATTGACTATAGTTGATTCTAGTTGTCTCTGTAGTTGACTACAGTTCACTCTACAGTTGACACTCCAGTTGACTATAGTTCACTCCTTAGTTCACTCTATAGTTGACTCGGCAACTGACTATATTTCACGCTATAGTTGACTCGATAATTCACTCTTTAGATCACTCTATAGTTGATTACAGATCACTACAGTGACCCTCACTTTGGTCTATACCGACCAATTTTTGTTGAAGATGGTCACTCGGAATCGTACTGTACGAAATGTTTTCATTGGGCGGAACGCCTTTAGTAAATCTCGCGCCCATTCATAATTTTATAAATTGGCTGAAAATCGGAAATCGATTGGAACCACTCGAATACGCGCCCGTCGTCGTGAAATTCTCAGTGGCAACGATCATGAAACATCACGAAATCAAAATTCTCATCGAACAACTCCTCCGCGAACATTTTCCGATGGCTTACGAAATCTTTTGGACCACCGGCAAATTTTTACGAAAACTTTCAAAACGTCGTCCTGCCGCCCGTGGATAATCCCACTTATCAACTAAATCCGTCGGGGATCAACGACGACGTCAACATTCCGTTGAGCATATCCAATCACGGATACATAAATCAACGTACGCCGTTGACCACCGTCGAAAAGGATGACAACGAAGTTTTCTATCCGCCAAAAAATGAAAACGTCGTCGCGCTGCGAAACTGTATTTTAATTTCGTTTTTCGGTCAATAAATCAAAAAAAAGAAATTTTAGACGGTGACGTCACAGTTTTTAGACAGCGACGAGTTATCATTTGTAGCAAGTGATGAGTCATCAATTGCAACAGGCGATGATTCAGCAATTGTAGCAAGCGATGAGTCATCAATTGTAGCAAGCGAAAAGTCATCAATTGCAGCAAGCGATGAGTCATCAATTAGTCAGCAAGTAGTCAGCGAACAATCATCAACTATAGTCAGTACACAATCAGCAACTATAGACAATGAACAATTCTCAACTATTGACAGTGATGAATCATTCTGGTTGCAACATCGTTGGCGCACGTCATTGCGACAAAAAAAGGAGCCAGTGTCGCAGTTTGCTTGTTATCTACTCTGTAAACGCAACAAACACGTCATCACGACGAGTTATCGATTTTTGCACGTTGACGGTCCGTATTTTTACTCGTAAACGTCGTCGCCGCGGCGACTATAGTTGCGACAAGTGCAAAGAACTATAGTCAAACTATAGTTCGTCGTCGGGACCGATTTTTGTTGTTTTGTTTGCGTTCAATAGTTCGCAACGCCGCGCGTCACAGGGCGAATACGAGTTTTCGTTCGTCGTCGGGCGGCGCAGTTTACATTATCTTAAAAACAAATTTCACGTTCTCCCCGTCGTCGAAACGAGCAAATTCCCGTTTCTCGGCTAAAAGTCAATGTCTAACCCGATGGCCGATCCATTCGACTCGATTTTAAATACGCCTCGATATGAATTCGGTAAAAACGCGAATTCGGCGCCGTCGTATCAATCGACGGACACGAAAATGAACGGAAATACAAATTACGCGTCGACGCCGACGACTTCCTCGGCGAATTCGTCGTCCGCGTCGGCCGCAAATGACGTACGAGTGGAAATCGTCAGCACGAATTCGACGAATTTACAAGCCGGACCCGGCGGATTAATGTCGTCGGGCGGCGATAAAACGCCCTTGCTTCAAACGGACTTGCTTCGAAGCCTGTCGGGCGCCGTCGGCCGTTCAGTCATGGGACTGGACTTCCGGTTCGGACTGTCCACGTTTTCGGGCGTATTTTGTCCGGTGGCCTTGTCGATGTTGAGCGTTTTGCTTTATTTACGCCTTGGTAAGCGATATTTGCTCGTTTATCAGCAATCGACGACGCGAAATTTGCTTTCATAGCGTTGTAAAGCGTCTTATAACGAAATTTGAGAGAAATTGCTCGATAACGCGTCGTACACGACGCGAAATTAGCTTTCGACGTGTTCTATACGTAAAACTAGCCGGGTTTTTTGTATAAGAAATCAACTTTAACGTATAAATCACATTTCGATCGAATTTGCTTGTTAACCGGTCGAAGACGACACGAAATTGCTGTTGTAGTCTCGTAAATGTGTCTTTTAACGAAAGTTGCCAAAATTGCTCGTTAACGTGTCGTAGACGACGCGAAATTTGCTTTTGTTTCTTCCTAATTAGGATATTTTTGAGCTTTTTACGATTCGTTTTTCCAGGTTTCGTTGTTGGTCAAGCCGGTATTTTAGTCGCGCTGGTCATCATACTTTTAGCGTACACGATCATTTTATTAACAGTTTTATCGTTATGCGCCGTTTCGACCAACGGCGCCATCGAGGGCGGCGGCGTGTATTGTAAGTTGGCTAGCTAGCGCCAATTTTTTGTTTTTCCATCGTCTAAACGGTGCATTTCTTCAATTATTTCTTTTTTTTAGACATGATAAGCCGCGCGCTAGGGCCGGAATTCGGCGGCGCCATCGGCGTATTGTTTTTCGTTGCGAATTTATTTTCGTGCGCTCTATCGTTGGCGGGCCTCAGCGAAACGATGATCAACGACTTCGGCCGAGGAGGTATAGAGTAAAAACTGGTTTCACACAATGTACAGCCAATTAACTACCTAACTGACGATAGCCGATTAATAATTTGTTTCCTATGAGCTATTATAGTTTGTTTCCAAAACGAGAGGGGGAGGTTTGTTATTTAGTTTCAAGTCAAGCTTTACTGCTCTATAGTTATAGACTATAGTAGTCTAAACGTTGGACTGTAGTGCTCGATCAACGGACTACAGTCATTGGATTATCGTTATAGTTGTCCGATCAATGGACTGTAGTTGTCCGATCACGGACTATAGTTGTCCGATCCATGAACTACAGTTGTCGAACCAGTGGACTATAGTTATCCATCCATGGACTATATTTGTCCAGTCAGTGGATTATAGTTGCCTTTCAATGGCCTGTAGTTGTCTGATCAGTGGACTATAGTTGTTCGATTATTGAACTTTAGATGTCCGATCATTGAGCTATAATTTCCCGATATCAGATTTTTTAATTAACAATCACTTAAACTGCTGGCTAGCGCTATATTTTGTTTTTCGCTAGGTTACCTAATCGGAAATCAGGACTATAGTTTGCCCGCCGATCATTGGTTTCATTTCGCTTACTCGTTCGGCTTTTCGATAATCACGTTGTTGGTGTGCTTGATCGGCGCCGGCCTCTTCGCCAAAACGTCGCTGGCCACGTTGGTCGCCGTGGCGGTGACGTATTTTAGTTTTCTATTGAGTTTAATCATCAGAAATTATACTATCGCGATTCCGTTGCCGTCCGACAATCCGAAAGCGCACGTCGACGTCAATGCGACGACTGGTCCGATCATGGCCAATTACACGGGCGTTCGATCGGCGACGTTCAACGATAATCTTTATCCGGAATTCACGACCGACTACACGACTGGCAAGCACATGAATTTCGCTTTAGTTTTCGGCGTCGTGTTCAGCGGCGTTACCGGCTTGATGGCCGGCGCAAATATGTCCGGAGATTTGAAACAGCCGGATATATCCATTCCAAAAGGCACACTGCAGGTGAGGACTATAGTTGGCGAAAGACTATAGTTGCCGATAGACTATAGTTGCTTGAATAATATCGTTTCTGAACAATGACTGTGGTTAATTCACTAACTATAGTTCCTCATAGACTATAATTTGTACGCAACTGTAGTGTCGCATTTTAGGCTGTTTTCGTCACGTTCGTCGTCTATTGCGTGACGGCGCTTTTGCTGGGCGGCTCTTGCACGCGCGACTTGCTCGTCAATAATTACATCGTGATGCAAGAAATAAATTTCTGGAAGCCGTTCATATTCGTCGGCATACTCGCAACGTCGCTGGCGTCGGCCATGAGCAATTTAATCGGCGCGTCAAGAATATTGAATCGAGTCGCCGACGATCGTTTGTTCGGTAGGGCGTAAAATTTGCTTCAATCGCTTCCTTCCGAGCAAAAAATTCATCAAAAATTTTTTTTATTGATTCGCAGGTCCGTTGCTTTATCCGTTTACGAAACGCATGTGCGGCAATAATCCAGTTAATTGCGTTCTCATCGCGTGGTTCCTCGTTGTGGTACGAAACGAAAGATTGTTCGTGAAAATTGCCCGGAAAGTTAAATAGCCAGGCGTATTTTTTGTTTTACAGTGCGTTTTACTTATTGGCGCTTTGAATACGATCGCTCAAATCACGTCGATTTTCTTCCTGCTGTCGTACACGGGCGTGAATCTGGCGTGCCTCGCGTTGGAGCTGACGTCGGCGCCCAATTTCAGGTAACGACTATAGTTTCAAATTCAACTATAGTTTCTGTGGAACTACAGTATAGTTTTTATAAAAATTTAACTAGCTGCTCGCTCGTTTGTTTTTCAGGCCGACGTTTTATTATTTTTCGTGGCACACGGCGTTTTTGGGGTTCGTCGGCAGTTTCGCGATGATGTTCGTCATCGATGCCGGCCTCTCGGGCGTGGCGATTATTTTGCTTTTGCTGATGTTGATCGGACTCCACTACAAAGCGCCGATGCCCGCCAGCTGGGGGTCGATCAGTCAGGCGCTGATTTTCCATCAGGTCCGAAAATGTTTGCTCATGTGTCCGATCAGCGAACTATATTTGCCTAATCAGTGAACTATAGTTGATCGATCAGCGAACTATAGTTGCCCATTTTGTGAACTGTAGTTGTCCTGATCAGTAGACTCCAGAGTGAACTATAGTTGCCCATTTTGTGAACTGTAGTTGTCCTGATCAGTAGACTCCAGAGTGAACTATAGTTGTCCCGATCAGTAGACTTCAGTTGTCCGATCAGTCACCTGTAGTTGCACATTCAGTGAACTATAGTTGCCCATCCAGTGAACTATAGTTGATCGATCAGTCGTACTTTGGATTTTTTGTCAGGTCCGAAAATATCTGCTCATGTTGGACACGCGCAAGGAGCACGTGAAATTTTGGCGTCCGCAAATCCTGTTGCTCATAGCCAATCCGAAATCGTGCTTGCCGCTTATCGATTTCGTCAACGATCTCAAGAAATCGGGTTTGTACGTTTTGGGTCACGTAAACATGGCAGAGACGACGCGATTCGTCGATCCCGTTCAAGAAGACTTGCCGTATTGGCTCGGCTTGATCGACTACCTGAAGATAAAGGCGTTCGTCGAGTTGACCGTTTCGAATTCGGTGCGCGACGGCGCCCAGCATTTGGTTCGATTGAGCGGCCTCGGCGCGATGAAACCGAATACGATCGTACTCGGTAATCGTGTTCGATAGTTGGAACTATAGTCGTTCGAAGTATCGTTTTTTTGTACGATTTAGGCTTTTACGACAGCTCGCCGCCCGTCAACACGTTCAACAAAGGGAAACTATTGAAAAATATAAAATTCGCCAAATTGGAACGCGCCGAAGTCGTCGAATATTTCACCGCGCAAGATTTGAATCCGAGCGTCGGCAGTCTCGTTCAATTGTCGACGCCGTCCAACGCGTCGTCGTCGTCGTCGGCGTCGTTGAACGGCGGTGGCATCCAGCAACGATTGTCGCCGACCGACTACGTCGGCATCATCGCCGACGCGTTGAATTTAAACAAGAACGTCTGTCTCGCTCGCCATTTTTACAAATTGGACAAAGAGGGAATATTCAAATCGCTCGGCGGCGCCGCCTCGGGTGGTCCGAAGTACGTGGACGTTTGGCCGGTGGATTTGGTCCGTCCGCAGAACGCGAGCACGACGTGGGACAATAGTTCGTTGTTTCTGTTGCAGTTGGCGTGCATTTTGAGCATGGTCGACACGTGGAAAAGCAAAATAACGCTCCGCGTTTTTCTCTGCGTAACGTCGCTGCAGGACATGCAACGGAAAGAGGCTCAGCTCAAGGAAATGCTCGGCCAATTGAGGATCTTCGCCAAATCCATCCTGTTGCCGTGGGATCACGTCATATGCCATTTGACGCAGGAACACGCCGCCGCCGCCGATATTACGTACCTGCCCGAGTCGTATTTGCGTAATTTCAACGATCTACTCCAGAAAAATAGCGGCCAGTCGGTCGTCACGTTCGTCAATATGCCGTTGCCGCCGAAAGAGGAAATCAAGTACGAACAGTATTTGAAATGTTTGGAGACGATCACCGATCATTTGCCGCCCGTTCTACTCGTGCACGGCATCAGTTCCGTCATATCGACGGCGTTGTAATAGAGAAAACTAATTTCGTGCACTTAAATAGCGCGAAATCGAGCACAAATCGTAAACGTGTCGCTATAGTCGCCCGAACGAATATAAATCAGCTATTGAACGTTTTTTGCACGAAATCTCACTGGCCGAAACATTTAACTTGCGCGCTTTTGCCGATTTGGTGCTCGATTTCTAGTTTCATATTTTTTTCATGGTATAATTTTTCGTTTTTTGTATATTACATTTTTTTTGCGAAAGTGTCTAAACTTTTTTTTATCGAGTTTTTCAAAATTGTCTTCATTAACGACCAAATCGAGAACGTGTTTTTTGTTTTTTTTATATGCCTAGCCACGCTGATAATCGAGTTTTTGTTTATTCGGACGATGGCCTTGCGCGTTTGCGTTTTACCAAAATCGCTAAGAAAGAATTTTTTAAAAGAGTTGTTTTCACATTTTGTACGTTTTATACGAAAAAACAAACGAGTTTTGCGTGTTGGCGCGCTCATTTGCGTCGCCGTTTTTTGGCTGTTTAACAAAAAAATATATAATTATATCTATCGCACTCGCGCGCACCAAATCTGTGTTCTTTGATATAATGATAATTACATAATTATTTTTTAAGTTATATAATAAAAGTCTATTACGGATGAGTCATCATGTCGTAATGAAATAAAGGTAGTCTATTCACAATTGTCAACTCAAAAAGTTTACAGGAAGAATGATTTGTATGTACGCTAGAGATGTATAAAACACAAATTGAACCATTTTGTAAAGTGTAAGTTGTTCAAAATCGCGTTTTACCCTGTACGTACTCACCATTCTTACTGTAACATTTTGAGTGAGTAATAGTGAATGGACTTATATTTTAATCGTGATTCGCAAGTACATGTATAATATGCGCTATATGCAGATGTGTTATATTTTTGCGAAACTTTCGCTTTTATTGATCCAAAATTTTGTTGAACTATTTCGCATGATTAAAATTGAAAACAGGAAACTTTTATCGATAATTACTGAATATTTTTTGTTTTTAATCCAACTCGCAAGAAAAATTTTGCCAATCGAACATTTTTTCAAAATTGTCTAGAAATATAGCAAATTGCCAGACTAAACTTGTACTTGCAAATCAAAAAGTACAATACTTATTTTGTTTTCCCAAACTGAGAAAGCTTTAGTTGATAAATCTTTGCATATTATTTATGATTCATCATTCTCTACACTCGATGATTCATGAGTGTCTATAATTTTAATCATTTTCACTGTCTACTGTATAGTTGAAGATTTATTTGCAAATGATAAACAGTTAATTTTGATATGCAGGAGAATAATCTGAAAACATAAAAGAAATTATTGGTGCAACATTCATTGATCAATTTTAAAAAAATCGACGAGTGATGAAGTTACCCAGGGTTGGGGCTATTTCGTCATGCAAATGCTTTTTAAAAAAACAGCATAAGCAAGACAAAGAAAGCCTTACACAAAGAATAATTGAAGAGCTGCCTGCAAAAAGTCGATAAGTCACATTTTGGCGATTTTGAGTAAAGCACATTTTCTATGCCAACCTTTTATGCTGAATTTAATGGCATCATTTTTTTGCCGTAAAATGGACGTTAAGTACGTGCATTTTAAAGTTGGATTTTGCTGTTTGATGAAATTTCCCTGCAAAAAGTCGATAAGTCACGAAAAGTGCGCCGCGCGCGCGTTGTCTATATCAAATTTGATAGCAAATTGTCTGCTACGTCGAAATTTTGTGCAATTAATTTAAAAAAAATTATTATTACTATTATTATTGGTTTGTTTTACTGTTAAAAACAACTATTATCTCATCAAATTTAATTAAAATTTAAAATTTAATTGT